>CAUYPK010162548.1:0-58772 GCA_963574355.1 Loris lydekkerianus | reverse complement strand
GTTTGGCATTGCATTGTAACCCTGGGGACTGTTTTTGGATTTTTTAAAAAAAAAAAAAAAAAATTTTTTGTGGGGGGGGGGGGGGGGGGCAAAGGGGGATTGGTGTGCTTTTAACTAATGGGCACAATGTAAGGGCATATGGCACACCTCCTGGGGGAGGGACACAACTACAGCAGGGACCTTACCTAACAGATGCAAACATTAAAATATATTTATTTATCTTCCTTCTACAAGTTTTATACTTAAATCTGTAATAAACAGGTGGAGGTAATTTTTACACAAGATAAGGGGTTTCGGTTGAGATTCATTTACTGATGGGTGTCCAGTTGCCAGCCTCACGAGTTAAAGGGTATCCTTTCTCTGTTGAATTACTTTGGCACTTTTTGTATTTATTTGGCATACTGTCTGCCTGGCAGTATCACACAGTCTTAACTGCTGTTAGCTTTATCATAAGTCATAAATTAGGTGGAATAATTCTTCCCACTTTGTTTTATTTTCAAAATGATTTCAGCTATGCTAATTTCTTTTTGTATGAATTTTGGAATAGTCTTGTCCGTATCTACAAAACGTCTTGTTGGCTTTTTGTTTTCTTTTCTGAGAGAGAGACGCCGCTCTCTTTTGCCCAGGCGAAAGTGCCGTGGCGTCATAGCTCACAGCAACCTTAAAGTCCTGGGTTTCGGCAATACTCTTGCCTCAGGCTCCCGAGTAGCTGGGACTATAGGTTCCTGCCACAACACTTGGCTAGTTTTCTGTTTTTAGTAGAGATGGAGACTCATTCTTGCTCAAACTGGTTTCAAACTCCTAAACTCAAGCCATCTACCTGCCTCCATCCTCAGAGAGCTAGAATTATAGGTGGAGCCACTGTGCCTGGCCTTGTTGGCATTTTGGTCTGAATTGTGTTACACCTCTATATAAATTTGGGGAGAATTTCTATCCTTTTTTTAAAAAAACACTATGAAAACTGACTGATACCTAAGAAGCCTTGGCCTGAACCCCCGGGTTTATTGGGAAGCTGGAATGAAGCATGAGGGGTAAAGGAGCCCAGTTAAGCTTTCATGCGTGGCCTGCCTCGGTTTCCAGCGCTTCTCAGGGGGATGCGTGGTCCCCAAAGGGCTGTCGCCATGGCACTCTTTGTCCACAGGGAGCAGATGGAGTCCCAGCTGGAAAAGGAGGCACGGTTCCGGCAGCTAATGGCCCACAGCTCCCATGACTCGGCCATTGACACGGACTCCATGGAGTGGGAAACAGAAGTTGTAGAGTTTGAAAGGGAGACGGTAAGCTGCCTTTTGAAGGCCCCTTTTTTACCCTGCCCTCCTTGACTTGAAGCCTTTTTCTTTTTTTTTGGACAGAGTCTCACTTTATCGCCCTGGGTAGAGTGCTATGGCTTCACAGCTCACAGCAACCTCTAATTCCTGGGCTTAGGTGATTCTCTTGCCTCAGCTTCCCAAGTAGCTGGGACTATAGGCACCTGCCAGAACGCCCAGCTATTTTTTGTTGCAGTTTGGCCAGGGCAGGGTTTGAACCTGCCACCCTGGGTATATGGAGCTGGCGCTTTACCCACTGAACCACAGGCGCCACCTGACAGGAAGCCTTTGGCTGGGGAACAGGAAGGGGAAGATGGTCCTCTTACAGTACCTCTAAAGTTCATGTCTGAGATTTTGGAGATTCAGCTTTTCCTCCCAGGGGCTTGAACACATCCTTTCCCTGCAGTTGTCCAGGTTGAGTGGCAGCAGGCTGGTGTTCTATGTCATACAGATGGTGCTGGCATGGTACAGGAGGGCAGAGCATGGGGAGAGACTGGCAGGGATGTCTGTGTGCACTGGCTGTAAAGGGCAGATTGAGCTACTCATAGGCTTTCATCCTGGGCACTGAGCATCCCATGAGACAAAGTGAAAGAACAGTCCCCCACATCAGAGTGAATGGCATAGGGGCTTAAAATGTTTCTTATCACTGGTTTGTGAAGTGTACTGCTACTGTGGCTGTTTTTACAGGAGGTTGACTTGAAGGCGCTGGGGTTTGAGATGGCAGAAGGTGTGAATGAGCCTTGTTTTCCCGGGGACTGTGGTATATTTGTCACTAAAGTAGACAAAGGAAGCATTGCTGATGGCCGCTTAAGGTAAGAGTTGAGGCCCTGGCTTGGGAAGGATGGTGAGGCCCTTCACCCAGTACAGGGCACCTGGACAGAGTCAGATAGCAGTTGTGCATCAGAGAACCTTGGGGCTCACAGAGTCTGTCCAAGGCCTGCAGTCACAGTGCTAATATGGCTCTGAAAGGATTTTCTCTGCTTCTCAGTTTCCTCTGAGTCTGGTTTTTCTCCAGTTAGCAGGTGCTATCTTTTGCTTCTCTGGGTAGGGTAGGACTCAGGTGTTATGTATGAGGGCCTAGGATTCATGAAATAGTGAGGATGATTAAATAGCTTACACTGATATGGTTTAAGCACTTTATATAAACTAATTGATCTTACCATCCTGTGATGTAGGTGTGATTATTGACCCCATTTTACAGATGAGGACACTGAGGCCAGGGTGGCTAGGTCACACAGCTAGTAAGTGGTAGAGCCAGGATTTCAACCCAGGCTGTCTAACTTCAGCATCTGCAAGTTTGCACACTCCTAGAAGAGGAAATCCTTCTGAACATGTACAGGGGGCACCTGCCTTTTGGCAGTTGGTCCTTTGGCTACCCACTGGTACCAAGGCCTGCGTGGGTGCTAACCTGGCTGTGTCGCTCCTCAGGGTTAACGACTGGCTGCTGAGAATCAATGACGTGGATCTCATCAACAAGGACAAGAAGCAGGCCATCAAGGCTCTGCTCAACGGAGAGGGGGCCATCAACATGGTTGTGCGGCGGAGGAAGTCTCTGGGTGGGAAGGTGGTGACACCGCTGCACATCAACCTCAGTGGACAGAAAGGTAGCAGGCCTGCAGAAGTGGACCGAGTGTCTCTTCTTGGAGAGGGCTGCGGGTGCTCCTCTGAAGTACCCCAACCCCAGGGATAAGGTGCTGATGCCATTTAAATGTAGCTCCTGTGCTTTCCTGGTTGGAGTCCCAGGGTTCTGAGTCTTGCTGAGCCTTTTTTTTTTTTTTTTTTTGGAGACACAGTCTCAAGCTGTCATCCTTGGTAAGTCCTGTGGCGTCACCGCTCAGAGCAACCTCAAACTCTTGGGGTTAAGCGGTTCTCTTGCCTCAGCCTCTCAAGTAGCTGGGACTACAGGTGCCTGCCCACAATGCCCAGCTATTTTTGGTTGCAATTGCCATTGTTGTTTAGCTGGCCGGGGCCAGGTTTGAACCTGCCACCCTCGGTGTATGTGGGTGATGCCGTAACCACTGTGCTACAGGCGCTGAACCCTTGCTGAGTTTTGCTTTGTTTTTCTTTTTTTCTTCTTTTCTGTTTTTTTTTTTTTGTTTGTTTGTTTGTTTGTTTGTTTTTTTGAGACTGAGGCTCAAACTACCACCCTGGTAGCGTGGCATCACACAGCTCACAGCAACCTCCAGCTCCTAGGCTTAAGGGATTCTCTTGCCTCAGCCTCCCGAGTAGCTGGGACTACAGGCCCCCGCCACAACACCCGGCTATTTGTTTGTTGCAGTTTGGCCGGGGCGGGGTTTGAACCTGCCACCCTCGGCATACTCACTGAACCACAGGTGCCGCCCTATCCCCTTGCTGAGTTTTTGATTCACAAGACCAGATCTAAGTATAAACTCCTGATTGTGGTGTGATCTGGGTGGGGCACAGGGCTGGATGGGGTGCAGCCTGCTGATGTCATCTTTTATAAGTTTTGTTAATTAACAAAGACGAGGTGGGGTGACCAGAGGCCAGACAGCGAAGCCAGGGGTTACACAGTGATCTGTGGCTTACAGACAGTGGCATCAGTCTGGAGAATGGAGTGTATGCTGCTGCTGTGGTGCCTGGAAGCCCTGCCGCCAAAGAAGGGTCTCTTGCCGTGGGAGACAGGATTGTGGCGGTGAGTGTCAAGGCCAGAGCCAGGGCCATCTGCTTCAGATAAGAGATTACATTTGGGAAGTCTGAACGAGAAGTAAGGAGCAGAGTTCTTGTGTTCATGTTAGTCTGGAGCATTGCACCATGCAGACATTTAAATATGACTTTTTTCTGATGATGTATTTCTGTTCACTATAGAAAATTTGGAAGTATAGAAAAAGTTTAGGAAGGAAATGAGAGTCACTTGTGTTGCTACCACTTGTAGATAATCTTTATTAACATTTTAAATACATTTCTCTATACCTGAATGTATATTAAGGAAAAATTTTTAAAAATAAATTGACATCATTTGTTTGTCATTTTTAAACCTTTTTTTAAACTAACAGTTATATCTAGTTATTTTAAATATTTTTGTTACCATTGTATGACCTATTTGCTCTAAAATAGCCAAGCAGTACAAAACTATGCAAAATGTAGCGTCGGTCTCTTACCCTCTTTAATCCTGCTCCTAGAGATCGCCTCTTTTCCCATTTATAAGGTGTGTTCGAACTCAGATCTTAAGTGCTCATACAAATCTATGTATACATATATACCGTATATACTCGAGTATAGATGGTAGGTTTCTGGGTTTTGTTTGCTTATTTAATACAATAATGGGATCTACAAGTTGTGTTTTATGTCATAGGTATCTTTCTAATTTTTTCTTGGTTAATTTTATCCACCTATGGTGTTCTCCTTTTTCATTAAATATAGTTAAAGTCATCCCATTTATGGATATACAGGTTGTTTTCAGTGTCTGAAATTGCAGTCCTGCAATGAACTTTACTTGCATGCACGGCCACTTTAGGGGCACCAGACAGTATCTCTGGTGACTGAACTAGAAATATTGTGAGATTGCTGAGTTGTAAGGTGTGCAAATTTAATGCTTCTAACTAATCTTTTGGAATTAAAAATGTCATACACTTTTTCATGGCATCTATGAAATTTTAATTGTACAAAAGCCAGATAGTGACAGTAACTCTTCCTCTAGCTCTGGACTCCTTGCCTACCAGTTCTTATCCTGATGGCAGCCATTATCTGTCTGTTTATCTACGAATGATGAATTCTCACTCACAACTCACTGCAGCCTCAGACTCCCAGGCAATCCTCCTGCATCAGCCTCTTGAGTAGATTTGTGCCACTGAACCTGGATAATTTCTCTCTCTCCTCCTCTGCTTTCCTCCTCCGCTTTCCCCTGCCCCTCTCCCTCTCTCTTTCTCTCTCCTTCTCTTCCACTTTCCTCCTCTCTTTTCTCTTTCTCCTTTCTCTCTCCCTCTTTTAATATAGAGTCTCATTATATTGCCCAGGCTGGTCTCAAACTCGTGGTTTCAATGATCCTCCTGCCTTGGCTTCCTAAGTTGCTGGGATCATAGGCAACAATTTTTTGTATTTTGTTCTAAAAATACATAAATTGTGCATTTTGTGCATATTATTTTGTAACCCAGATGGGATCATAATATACTCAGTTGCTTACTTCACTTTTTGTTTTTAGCACTATGTCTTAAAAATCCCTCTGTATTTACATTTTTACCCTGCTTGGGTCATTTAAGTAACTGCCCATCATTCTGCAGTGGCAGCAACCCAAACTGTTGACCATTAAGTCCTGACCATATGTCAGGGCATTTTTGCCTTTACTAGCAGTACAGCACTGCATGGCCACTGGGATGTCCCTCAGTAGGGAATTGAGGGAGTGTGCCCCGGGGTAAATTCCTGGGGTGGGGCATTGCTGGGTCAGACGGCTGAAGCATTTAACACAAAATGCCATCTTCCCCTTGGGGTCTAGAAAGGTCTTGGACTTTTCAGTCCTACCTGCAGTATATGAGAGAGCTCATTGCCAATGTTTTCCAGATTTTTAGGAGACCCAGTGTATAAAAGCAATATGGTCATTATGAAGATTTTCTAAATGTGGAAAAGTTATAAGGAAGAAAAACCAAGTTAATACACCACTCCAAGATAATCTCTCTGCAGATACTTTTTTTTTTTTTTTTTAACTTTGAAATAATTACAGACCAGTAGGAAGTTGCAAAGATAGTGTAGGAAGGTCCTACATGACCCAGTTCTCCTAATGGTTATACCTTGCATAACTATAATGCCAAAGCTAGCAAACTGACATGGTACAGTGTGTACAGTTCTGTGTGGTTTTATCACGTTTTTTGTGCAACCACCACCACAGTCAAGATGCAGAACTGCTCCCTCCTGCCACGATTCCCCACTATCCCTTAGCACTGGGGGCTGATTTGTTCTCCGTTTCTATAATTTTGTCACTTTGAGAATGTTATAGAAATGGAATTGTATATTATGTGACCTTTTGAGATTGAATTTGTTTGGTAACATCATGCTTTTAAGATTCCTCCCAGTGTTTGAGTGGAAGGATCATTTGTTCCTTATCATTGCTGAGTGGTATTCTGTGGTGTGGATATATCACAGTTTAACCATGTACCTGTTGGACATACACTTTTTAAAAAGGCTTGAACACAGGTAGGAAGGATGTGGGGAGGGATCCAGGGATTCTTGGTGAACAATGACAGTACTCCATTTCACCTGGTATTTTCTGAGTTACGAAGCGTACATGTTTGTCAGAGGAGTGGGGCTAGGACATTCTGAGCCAAGGACCAGCATCACACAGCAGAAAGTGGCAGGGTTGAGATGTTTCCCCAGAGTCTTTGGGGTTCTGGTTCTAGAAAGGCAAGCTCCTTTTCCTGGCATGATGTTGAGAGTCTGTGCTTCATTTGCTTTAGAAGCTTCTTACCTGGACTTTTCAGGCCTTACAGGGAGGAAATTTCTGTCCTTTGCCAACTCCTGACATTGGCCGCTTACACTTGCTGACAGCATTTGGCCCACTCTCCAATGCAGGCTGGCAGGTGGGCAGAGCTCCTTCCTGGCTGGCCTGAGATCAGTGTGCCAGTAGGCCTGATGGGCTGTCTGTCTGGCCCTAGATCAATGGCATTGCACTGGACAACAAGTCTCTGAACGAATGTGAATCTCTGCTGCGCAGCTGCCAGGGCGCTGTGACCCTCTCCCTGCTTAAGGTAAGCCCCGCTCCTGGTTTGCCTCCCTGTTGGGGGGTGGGTAGAGCCTCAACTCTATAGAGCTGAGCATCACTGGGATCCTAGAAATAAGGGTAGTGATTGACAAAGTGCGAGGTGTGCATGAACTTCACTGGATCCTGGTTTATAAACAAAAAAACAGCTCTAAAGGCAATATTGAGGAGAATTGAGTACATGTGAATCTGGACCAGGTGATTAGGCGATCTTAGGGAATTGTTAATTTTCTGAGGTGTGATGATGGCATTGGGATTATTATATTGGATGATGTCCTTATTTGGGGGAATTACTTGCTGAAGTTGTTAGGGGTTGACATGTCAAGATATTTGTAATTTGCTTTTTGGCATTCCACAAGATCAATATAATATAGACAGTGAGACAGTTTGACAAAACATTGTTGAATCTAGATGGTGGGTTTATATTGGCCCTTATCTATCAACTTTTCTACATGTTTGAAAAGGTTACTAATAGAAAGTTGGAAAAATAGGCCTATCCATTTCTTTAAGAGATGCTTTCTGAATTGACTATTTTTAAATTAATAGACTTTGGGGGGAGCAGTTTTAGGTTATGGAGAAGTTGGGCTGAGTAGAGAGAATTCTCAGTACTCCCTCGACCACTCTGTCACCCCCACCCCACCCATTTCCTTAAGTTTCTCTTATTATTTGTCTTTAGATATGTTTCCTAGACAGCACATATTTAGCTTATTTTTTTAATCTGGTCAGCCAGCCTGTGTCTCTTCAGGGGGAGGGGAGGATTTAAGCCATTCATATTTATTGAGAGGATTGATAGGTGTGGTGAAGTTTGGTTTGTCTTGTACGTGGCTCTGTTGTCTTTTTTTTTTTTTTTTTTCTTTCATTTGGGCCATTGTGGTAGCTAGGCTTTGATTTCCTTTGGTTTCCAGGTGTCTTTATTTTGTATTGGGCCGTGTTATAGTATAAGCCTGAGTATTTCCTGCAGAGCAAGTCTTGTAGTGGCAAATTTCCTCAGTGTTTGCTTATCAGTAAAGATTTGATTTCTCCATCAAATAGGAAATGTAGTTTTGCAGGATACAGAATCCTATGCTGATAGTTGTTTTAAGAAGATCAAAGGAAGTAGCCCACTCTTTTCTGGCTTGTAAAGTTTCTGCTAATAAATTAGCTGTTAACCTGATGGTTTGTCCTTCTAGGTCAGCTGCTACTGACACCTGGCCACCTGCAAAGTTTTCTCTTTAATTTTGACTTTGGCAGGTTAATTGCAATGTATCTTTGGAGATGGCGTTTAAATGGAATTGTCTGCCTCATGATATCCATCTAATAGGTGTGTGTTTGAGTCTTTGGCGATGGTTGGGGAAATTTTCCACTATAACATCATCAACTAGGCCTTTCATGCTTTGGGGACTCTTCTTCTCTTTTAAAGATAGCTATAATTCGTATATTTGTATACTACATGTAGTTCTATAACTCTCTAAGAGATTTCTCTGCTTTTACTCTCTTTTGCCTCTTTAAATGACTGGGTTATCTTGGAGCTTTGTCTTCAAACTCTGAGATTCTTCTCTGTGGTTTAATGTGTTGTTGAAACTCTCTACTATATTTTGAAACTCTCTGAATGCCTCCTTCAATTCTTTTGGCTCAGTTATGTCCTTTCTAGTTTTGTCCAAATCCTTGGTGACTTTGTCTTTCATTTTGTTAATTTCTTGGGACATTTTGGGGCTTCTCTTGCTTGTTTTCCACATTGCCTTTAACTCTCTTCATCATATTTGCCATCCATAATCTGAATTTCATTTCTGTTATTTCTGTTTTTCTTTATAGTCAGCATCTTGTGTAGCCATTGTGATCCCTTGGGGGATTTGATCTGTTCTGGTTCTTCATGTAGCCAGAGATTTTTTTTGCTGGTTTCTCCTCACGTGTGGTTTCTTCTACTTTATTTCTTTCTCCTGCTTTCTTTTCTCTTTTCCTCCTCCCCTTTGTTCTTCTTTAGCTTTGGACTTTGGGGTTAAAATGATCTATTATCCTCTTAGGTATCCAGGAGAGTTAAATTTTTCTTTTTTAGCAAGAACACTAGATGGCGCTCCAGAATCAGCAGAGACAGCCTTTTCTAAATGTGAAGATCCTGCCTGGATTTTGGGTTGCTTGGCATTCATCAACTGGTTGTCAAGGAGATTGGGGTTGGGCTTCCTGTTCCTATTCTTGAAGACCTAGGGGCATGGTGCCGTAAGTCTGGACGGATGGTCAAGGATGACACAACCTAGTTCTGGGACTAGTTCGGGAGTTAAGTATCTCTGCTTGAGTGAGGATTATGCCTCAGGGATCCTTTCCTGGAGATTGAAAGGAAATTGAAAGGTCCGCAGGGATAGCGAGACCTCCCTGACTTGCTTGGTGGAGCTGCAGGATCAGCCCCAGAGATGGCTGCCTGAGCTTGGAGGGCAGAGTTAAAACTGGTCTCACAGCCCCTGAGAAGCCACACAGAGTAGGGCTCATGTGGGCACCAGCAGACTCTCAGAGCCTGAATGATTTCCATGTCACTCATGTGTCTTACTGAATTGAGTGGCAGGATGCATCCCCCTTGTTAGCGCACTGGGTACTCTGCTCACCAAATCCCATGCCCAGACTCACCTGCACTCTGCAAGGAAAGTGCCCAGCCACACATTACTACCTCTGTCTCAAAGAAGCGATGGGACAGACTGTTTCCTCTCCGGCTTCCCCTAAGAGGGCCGGCATTAGTGCACCTGACAGCCTTGTAGGTCCCCAGCGCCATTTACCCTACTCCATCCACACTTCTCGCCTGGTGAAATAGCCCCACTCAGGAATCTGGTCGGTCATCAGTCCACCCCCACAGGGGCTTTGCAGTGGCCCTAATTCCCCAGTGATTCCACAGGCAGGCTCTGCTCCTGGTTACCTCACTCCTCTTCACTCGCTCCTTTTCCTGGCTTTTCTCCCTTCTTACCTTTTCTATTCCTGATATCCCACGCTGTCCCTCTAAGCCTTTACAATGTTTTTTTCTGAGCAGGACGATCCAGATGGTGTTGGCTGGTCACATTTCTCCCCAACTTTCTAGGAGAGGCTCTGCCTGTTTATTCAACATGTAGTTTCGAAAGCCCTCACCTCTGACAGTGGGCAGGACAGTGGTCAGCACCTCTTGGTTCCTTGTGGTGGTGGCTGTGGTGGAGGTCTCAGAACCTCCTGCAGGCTCAGCCAGTTTCTCCTATTATTGACATCTTGCGTTTGTGTGGTACATTTATACAATTAATGAGCCAATATTGAGGTGTCAGTATTAAAATGCATTAAGTAAATTAGGGTTTACTCTTGGTATTGTATATTCTATGGGTTTTGACAGATGTGTAATTATGACCTCCCACGTTAGAGAGCCGTACAGGATAGTTTCACTGGCCCCAAGATTCCCTGTGTTCTGTCTGTTCATCACTCTCTGCCTCCAGCCCCAGCAACCATGGCTCTTTTTATTGTCTCCATACTTTTTGCCTTTTCCAGAATGTTGTCAAGTTGGAATCATACAGTATGTGGTATTTTCAGATGGTCTTCTTCACTTATAATATGCATTTAAGGTCCCTCCATGCCTTTTCCTTTCTTTTTAGTGCCGATTAATATTCCAGTGCCTGTGTATACTACAAGAGATATATTTTTAATAACAGATTTTACTTTTACACTTAATAGTTATTTTTTTTTTAAGACAGAGCCTCAAGCTGTCGCCCTGGGTAGAGTGTTGTGGCATCACAGCTCACAGCAACCTCCAACTCCTGGGCTCAAGCGATTCTCCTGCCTCTGCCTCCCAAGTAGCCGGGCCTATAGGCACCTGCCACAACACCTGGCTATTTTTTTTTTTTTTGGGCTGCAGCCTTCATTGTTTGGCAGGCCTGGGCTGGATTCGAACCCACCAGCTCAGGTGTATGTAGCTGTGCCTTAGCTGCTTGAGCCACAGGCGTCGAGCCCACTTAATAGTTTTTTAAAATGTACAGGACATTGTCCAGGTGATTTTAAAACGTGCTCAGCATCAAGAGAACTTTATAGCTGTCCTCTGAGTTCAACATGGCCAGGGCAATGAGAAAACTTCTTTTTTAGGGCTAGGCGTGTGTGCACGTGTGTGTGTGTGTGTGTGTGTCTGTCCTCTGTCTTTTGAGTGGGGGTCTTCTGTCTCTTTTTCGAGGGGAGTGTGGCCTGTTCCTGACTGTCTCTTTTCCTGTGGGGACAGTTTTCAGTGGGGCTCCAAGTCCCACTGTCTCACCTGTCTTTCTCACTTCTCTGCAATCCCTGCTTAGGTATTCCCTCAGAGTCCCTCATGGAGTGGCCAGAACATCTTTGAGAATATCAAAGACTCTGATAAGATGTTGAGTTTCCGAGCCCAGGGCCCAGAGGTCCAGGCTCACAGTAAGCGGAACTTGACACAGCACAATAGCTCCACGCAGACGGATGTCTTCCTTGAAGATGGACTGGAGGGTAGGAAGGAGCCAGGCACCCCAGGAGGCAGCAGCTCCTTTCTGCACAAGCCATTCCCTGGGGTGTCCTTTCAGGTCTCCCCACAGGCCTGTCCCAGTGCCTCTGAGCGTAGCCTGAGCTCCTTCCGCTCAGATGCCTCTGGGGAGCATAGCTGTGGGCTGGTGGACGTGCATAGCCGGCGGCCACTGCTGCCCTTTGAAACAGAGGGGGGACCTTCTGGGGTAGGGGAGACCTCCCTAGATAAGGCAGACCCTGAGGGCTCCAACAGTGGTGGAACCTGGCCCAAGGCCGTGCTGAGCTCCACAGCAGGGCCTGAGAAGCTCTCTGTTTATAAGAAGCCAAAGCAAAGAAAGTCTATCTTTGATCCTAACACTTTCAAACGCCCCCAGACACCTCCTAAAATAGACTATCTGCTTCCAGGCCCTGGGCCTTCTCACTCCCCCCAGCCCTCCAAGAGGATGGGGCCTCTGACACCCCCCAAACCTCCCAGGAGGAGTGACTCCATTAAGTTCCAGCACAGGCTAGAAACTAGTTCAGAGTCAGAGACCACTCTGGTGGGCAGCTCCCCGTCCACCAGCCCCCCGAGCGCCCCGCTTCCCGACGTGGACCCTGGGGAGGCTATGCACGCATCACCCCCTCGCAAGGCCAGGGTCCGCATCGCTTCCAGCTACTACCCTGAAGGGGATGGAGACACCGCCTCCTTACCAGCAAAGAAGTCCTGTGAGGAAGACTTCACTTCCCAGAAGGCTGAAGAGCTGGGACAGAAACGGCGCCGGCCAAAGTCTGCTCCTGGTTTTCGGCCTAAGCTTGCTCCAGTAGTGATTCCTGCCCAGTTCCTGGAGGTAGAGCTCAGTCCCTGTGTGTGGGGAGTAGAGGCCTGGAGGGGCCTTTGGCTGTGGGAGGGTTCTGCACCTGATTTCCCAGGCCCCTGCTTAGCCTGGCTTCTTTGCCTTGGCCTTTGGATTCAAAGAATGGGGAGAGGCTAGCAGGGGGTGCCAGTGGGAAGTGGCCTGGTAGAAGGTAGAAAAGTGACAATGGGATATGAGGGGATCCCCGTTTGGTTAGCTTTTTCGAGAAGAAGCTTTTGAATTTATAAAACCTAGAGACATGGACTTGCCTTGAAGGGTTGAGGGAGATGAGATGGCACGTGTGAAACTGAGCTAGCAGCAGGCAGCCTGATGGTCTCTGTGTACACAATCATGTTTGTAGGAGAGAGATTGTTGGGAACTGGAGACAGTTTCTCATAGCTGTGCTCGATGCGTAGTTATTTTGCATGTCTGATGCACACATGCATTCTCACCTTTTACTCATGTGCTGCCTTTGTGGGAAAGAATGGAGATTTACTCTCTGTGATTTTCTTCTGAGGGGTCTGAAGGAACTCTTTCCAGATGTGTAAGGCAACAGGAATGCGCAACAAATTCTCTCTTGCCTCTTAACCATCTGTGTGTGCCCTGATGGGTGGGGTGAGTTAATTCCTGGGGATGGAAACCTGTTAGCAGATGCACAGTGTTTCACTGTGTCTAACAGACACCGCTTGCCTTTGGCTCTGCAGGAACAGAAGTGTGCCCCGGCTAGTGCAGAACTCTCGCCGGAGCTGCCCGAATGGGCGTCTTACTCTCCAGGGCATTCCAGCCGGCACAGCAACCCACCCCTGTACCCCAGTAGGCCCTCTGTGGGTGAGTCAGCAGGTTGGGACCCAGGGCAGAGGGTCGGTGTGGACTCACGGGGTTGCTCAGTCTCCAGGGAGAGAAGAAGCAGGCATTTCAGAGAGCTGCCATGTATCTTCAGGCCTGAGGTCCAGAGAAGCAGGGCTTGCTCCCCTGTCTGAGATGGTTGGTCCTGGAACTATGACATTTCTTAGCTTGTTGAAGAGCTTTTTCCCCTAGTAGCCTGGGAAATAGGAATCAAGGAAGAGAGTTCGCCTGTTTTACAGATGAGACAGGCCAGAGGCCAAACCACAGTGCAATTGGTGATTAAAACTGACCTTCTGAGTCCTTTTCCCTAAAGACTGGCTGCTTCCTGGGATACAGGGAGAAGGCTTGTGCAGGTCCAGCACTGGCTGGGTGCTTTGGGCAACTGTTCTCACCCAGTCCATTTCTAGGCACCATTCCCCGGAGTCTGACCCCCAGCACCACTGTGAGCTCCATCCTGCGGAACCCTATCTACACTGTGCGCAGCCACAAGGTCGGCCCCTGCAGCTCTCCACCTGTGCCCCGAGATATTGGCCCCCAGGGTTTGTTTCCCAGGTATGTAAAATTTCCCAGCTGTCCATCTCCACCTGGATTTATAGTCATTGGTGCATGCAGGGAAGAGAACTTGCCTACGTGGGAAAGGGCTGGCGGGAACAGTGCAGGGACCCCAGGGGAAGGGGAACTTTATGATTGTTCTCTGAATTCTTCAGTGTGGAATTTCAAAAGGCATTTAAAGAAGGATATTAGTGATAGTGGCTGATATTTGAATTCTTCTGTCCTGAGCACTGTGCTCAAAGCTTTATCAGTATCATTTCATATAGTTGACAGTGACCTTGTGAGGTATATACTCTGACTACCTCTGTTTTCAAGGCAGGGGAGCTTCAGTCTGCATAAGTGAGCAGCTGGCTCAGAGCCACAGTTATGTATCCATTTGACAGATGTTCAATGAGCACCTACCACGTGCCCTGGACTGTTCTTGTTCCAAGGGGATGCAGGAGTGAGCTAACAAGAGGAGCCTCTGGCTCCTGTGGTGCTTAGTGTTCAAGTATGGGAGACAGACAGAAAACCAGGAACAGGGCAAGGTCAAATGATGCTGAGCTGCTCCAGAGGCAGTAAAACAGGGCAGCAGGCAGGCTGTGCCTCTGAACAGGGTGGCCAGTTGGATCAAGTGGTTGGGGTGGGCCCCGACACATGATAGGGGTGCAGCTAGGGCAGGAATGCTGCAGAGGCCAGCTGCTCTAGGCCTGGGGGAGCCTCCAGGGAGGAGGGCCATTAGTACTCAGGCCTGGGTACCTGGGGACAGGGTAGTGGGAGCTTGGCAGAGGGATACTGAGTCAGGAGAAGGTGCCAAGTCATAGGGCACAAATCTTCTGGGACCTGCAACCATACAAAGGAGTTCGGATTTCCTTCTGAGGATAGGGAGACTGCTAGGGGGTTTAAGCAGGAAAGAGATGTTATCTCATTAGCCAGAAAGACTCACTTTGGGGGCTTGCTGGGTGTGATTCCTGGGCCCCCTGCCCTCTAGCCCTCTGGCTTCCTAGGCTCTCCCTGTGGGAAGCACACAGGTCCTCTCCCAAGGTCTTCAGTGTTGGTCCAGCCTCCCCAGGCCCAACCATGTTGCAGAACAATGCCTTCCTTCCTGTGAGCCTAATCCCTACCTACTCTATAGCTGAAGTGGATGTGATGCTGGCCACCATGTGTGCGTGACCCTTTCTACTGTTTGAAATACCTTTTGTGGCTGTCATCTTGGAAGAGGGGCTGAAGACAGCCTCCTGTGCTTGCCCGACAAGTGACTCCTGGGCCTCACTTTTGTCAGTTCAGGGGTCTAGGCCATTCTCTGTATTTTTCCCCAGTGGCCACATCCACCCTAGTCCTCCTCCCAAGCCCCTCACCTCTCATTTCTTGTGCAGCCAGCACCAGGGACGCCTGAGCCTGGACCTGAGCCACAGAGCCTGCAGTGACTACTCTGAGATGAGAGCCACCCATGGGTCCAACTCCCTGCCCTCCAGTGCCCGCCTTGGTAACTGTCGCTTGGACCTTCTGCTGTAGCAGGGCTCCAGCCTTTGCTTCCTCTCTGCTTGGTCCTGATGCCCGCTGCCCATGTGTTCCTCTCCCTGCCCAGTGCTGAGTTCAGTTCCCTCCTGGGAAGGGACGCTGTCTTCACAAGCCAGCCTCGTTCGTGCCACCCTCGGAACCTTAGCCTCTTGCCTTCCACTTTCTGCAGTGACTTTCTGCAGGCCTTCCAGATAAGCCCTTGGTTGGGAGGCTTGCTCCCTGACCCTGAGCTTTTTGGTCATTCTGGGCTGTTGGGTGTGGCTGTTCCTTTATGGGAAAATATACCGAGTGTCGAGTTGCACAGTTAATCTGTACAGAGACCCTGGGAGCACTCTGGTGCTGGAGAGAAGATGGGGCAGCAGCTGTGTTGCCTAGACTGCTATTTGGGGCTGGAAGAGGAACTTGAGTGCTCCTGTTCTGGAGCAGTTTATTCACACAGGAGGGTTAACTGATATATATCTAGGCTCTCTCAGGGGTAAGTGGAGTGCCCAGCTTTGCGTTTACCCTCCTGACTGCTAACCTGGTGGCAAGAAAGTGAGGGGAGGTGTTTAATCACAAAGCCTGAAGTTCTGTACCCTTATGGAATGATAGGATCTTCAGGGAACTTGCAGTTCAAGGCGGAGCGCATTAAAATCCCATCCACACCGAGATACCCCCGTTCTGTTGTGGGCTCTGACAGAGGTAAGACTTTCCCAGCACTCCCCACCTCTGCTTGGCCTATTGTCCTGCTGTCCAGCTTTATCCTTGAGGTAGAGCATCTGGGCTTAGCCCAGCCGAGGCCTGGTGGCTTGGGGGAGGGAGAGGCATGGGATCTCAAGGCTGTGCAGCGTGGTGGGGACACAGAGCACCTTGAATCATCTTCCCTCTTGGTCTTGGTGCGGGAGGAAAACTCAGATGTGTGACCAGGTCTGCCTCACTTGCTCTTCTCCTGACAGGTTCGGTGTCACATTCTGAATGCAGTACCCCTCCACAGTCACCCCTAAACATTGACACCCTGTCCTCGTGCAGCCAGTCCCAGACCTCAGCCTCGACGTTGCCCAGGATCGCCATCAACCCTGCATCTCTTGGGGAGCGGAGAAAGGACAGGTGAGTGTGACTGAACTTTGGTGGCATGGCAAACTTGTGGACAGTGCATCTGTTGGTGGCCAGGGCCCAGGAAGGGAAGCAGCAGTGGTTGGAGAGCTCAGTGAGCAGTGGGAACAACAGTGGTTGGAGAGCTCTGTTTTGATGGGTCTAGATGCTGTACTCTGGGTTTCCTAGCTTTTAGTGGTACCTTGCACTAGCACGTACTACTCACTTGTGAGTCCCATGGGGCACTGGACACAGGGAGGTAGAACACGTTTAGGTGGCAAGGCGGGGAGTGGCCAGGCTCACAGCAGTTGTTGCTGGAAACCACTTGCCAGAGATGAGGTTGTGGCACCATTTACACCTTTCTGGGCCTTTGTTCAAGCACTTCACATGTGTTAAGTCATGATTCCTCACAGTGACCCTGTGAGTATTATTATTATTAGCCCCATTTTACAGAAGAGGAAACTGGGTGTAGAAAGTTGGAGTGGTCTGCCTGCGGCCTGACCTAATTGGAATCTGGACTTGTTCTTACCCTTTGCTTTCTGGTTCCAGAATATACTTACCTCTCTTGATTCCCTTAACTGCTCTTCTAAAGCTTCTTGTTATGAAATGGAACACACATAAAAGTACTTGAAGGCTAAGCATACAGCTTAGCTATGTTTTGGGTGGTTTTAAAATGCAGGCCTGGCTTGGCACCAGTGGTGTAAGCGGCTAAGGCGCCAGCAACATACACCTGAGCTCGCAGGTTCTAATCCAGCCCGGGCTTGCCAAACAATGACGGCTGCAACCAAAAAATAGCCGGGCATTGTGGTGGGTGTCTGTAGTCCCAGCTACTTGGGAGGCTGAGGCAAGAGAATCACTTCAGCCCAGGAGCTGGAGGTTGCTGTGAGCTGTGATGTCATAGCACTCTACCCAGGGTGACAGCTTGAGGCTCTGTGTCAAAAAAAAAAAAAAAAAAAAAAATGCAGGCCCATCTCTTATGAGGTTTTAGGTCAGCTGTGAGCCTACTGTCCATCCAGAGGCCCCTTCTCTGTACGGTCTGTTACGCCCCAACATGCTCTTCACATGCCTCATCCCTCTCTGCTGCTCCTCTAGGTAGAACTTACTAGATCGTGTTCTTATTTAAAAGGTTCTGTTTAGATGCTAGAGCTTCAGATCTGATTAAACTCGAACTTGCCTTTTTATTTAATCACCTAAAGGGAACACAATCACACTCATCTAAATCTCCGAAAAAAACCAAAGCCAGGGGCCCTGGAGCTATGAGTCTAAAATGGGGCCCCTGTGGGGTAGGCCTTCCATTGAAAAAACCTCATGGGACTTGAAGATCACAACTTAGAAGGTAATAAACCAGGCAGGTGTTAACCCTGAGGGAGCCTGGTGGGGAGCAGGAGAACACTTAACACTAGGACCTGGCCCTAGTTGAGGAATTAGGCGCAATTCACAGGGAAATGTTGACGGGCCCCTGTGCTACCCACAGCAACACAGCCGCACCGTTTCTCAGCCCCAACTCTGTGCATTAGGAAAGCAAGACCATCTCCTGACTATTGGGGAAAGGGCCTTGTTTTGTGGTCAGGCATTCCCTTAGTTGCCTAGGGCACACAGAGAGTGATTTCTGTCCTCACGATGCCTATGATCAAATTAGAGACAAAATTTGCCCGGCACAGTGGCTCCCAGCATCTTGGAAGGTGGAGAAAGGAAGATTGCTTTGGGCTAGTCTTTCAAGATTAGCTTGGGCAACATAGTGAGATCCCATCTCTTCAAAAAATAAAAATAAGATCACTTTTTCCTGATTCCAAAGTATAGTATTATTTGCTTATTATAGAAAATAGGGAAGATTGCAACAATAGAAAGGAGAAACAAGTCACATATAATCTCTCAGCCAAGGAATCAATTGCCATTAACCTTTTAATATAGATGAGTTTTTAATGCATGTTTTCTTACTATTTTATGTATGTAATCACATCTTCCTTAACATGTTTTCAGCTACTTGTATTACATTTATAAATGTCTTCAAAAATAGCCATGTTGTTCTGAGAAAACTTTCACATGTTTATAAAAAATTTAAATTATTCAGAAAATTAAAAAGTAAATGAAATTCCTTCACCTAGAGGTATCTTTGTGCTGGTTAGAAACCTCACAAACATATGTACACATGTGTGCACAGGTGAACATAAATGGAATGGCACTGAATGGCACTGTTTTACCCTCACACTTGTGGAGTGTTCCCTACATCTTCGCATATTGATAGGTCCTGATTTATATCGTCATTCCTAATGGTTACTGTTGTGACAGTTCTCTGCTCCTTTATTGAGATAAATGTGTTGTGTGGGGGTGGAGCAGGGGAAAGAGGTCTCAGTGAGAAAGGGGGAGACCAGAACAGAAACTAGCTCTGTCCTGGCCTGTGGGGAAGCCACCTGCTACTCTGGGCCTCTGTTCCATCATCATAGGCGGGGGGTGGGAGGGCAGTGTTGGGGTGGCTGCTTGCTAACGGTCCTTACACTTCCAAGCAACCTTGGGCTCTAATCCATATAGAGTCTCAGAGGGGATTATGGGTGCAGGCCAGGACTGAGCAGACAGGCCAGCATTGGTCTGAGCTGGAGGGTCAAGGGAAGAGTGGATGAGTTTAGGAAGTGAGAATGTGTTAGAGCACTGGTTCTCAATCTGTGGGTCGCTACCCCTTAGTAACAATAAAAATACATGGTGGCATTAGGAAGGTTGAGAACCACTGTGTTAGAGAGTAAGCATGAGTCAATAATTTTAATCTCTGCTGTTCCAGTTGGGTTGGCACCTGAGAGCTGGGGCACAGGCTGAGGCCTGCTAAGTGGATCCCCCTGCCTCTAATATGCAGGGGTTATGTCCTGCTCACCACCCTACCACCCTGTCCACCCCTCATCCTGAGAATCCATCCCCAGCCATGTGCTCTAGAGGGGACACCAAGAGAATGAGGCCAAGCTGGCTCCCTGTTTTTGCCCTTGGTCATGTTTTATTTCTGTGAGGGTGTTCATACTCTGGAAGGAACGAGGCCCAGGTGTCTTGTCTTTTACGTTCCAGGTGTATCTGGCTGTCTTAACTTCTCTGAGTGTCCCTTCTCTTTTCTCTAACCTTTCACACCTTCCAGATGTCTCTGCCACCACAGATCTCTTCTGAGGTTGCCGGTGGCCACCAGGCACAGGTCCTCCTCCCTGAGGAGTCTGAGGTTGGCCTGCCAAGAGGCTCCGCGCCCAGCTCCTGCCGCCTGGTGCCCTTGGCTGCAGCGAACGGCTCTGGGGCAGCGAGTGCATGGCCGCAGCCTTGCTCCCTGCCTCTCGCTCCTTTTTTGATGGCTTGGGTTTGCAGCAGCTTAATATCCACGATCAGTTTGTGTCACCTTCTGTAGCCATAAACGTAACAACTGCTATTTTATTGATTCTTCTGGAGCAAATGTCATCCCAGAACCCATCTCTTTTTCTCAGTGGGTGTCTTGAGCCACTGCATTCGCCTACCCTGGCATTTTTAATTATGTATTGGAAGGCAGCTTCTCTTATGAGGACCTGCCTGTTTTTCCCCTGTATGTATCAGTGTTTATAGTTCACCCAGGCCATTCTTTGTGTCCTTGGGACTGGGTGCTTCCATGCCTATCTGGGAATGCTGTGCTTGTGTTGCATGAGGTGGTAGGAATGTGGGTCCTTTGTCATTCAGAGTGGGGCTCATCATGTCTCCATCTAGCTGTGAAGCTCTAGCAGCCTCCAGGCTTGGGGTCCAGGCTTGGGGTCCTGTGCGCACACCCTGACTGCATGCCTCACTCAAGACTCCCCAAGTCTGTCCTTTGGGTCTGAGTCTCTGAAACCTATGCCCTTTCCCAAGGCCTTATGTGGAGGAGCCACGGCACGTGAAGGTGCAGAAGGGCTCGGAGCCTCTGGGCATCTCTATTGTGAGTGGAGAGAAGGGTGGTATCTACGTCTCCAAGGTGACCGCGGGGAGCATCGCGCACCAAGCTGGTCTTGAGTACGGGGATCAGTTGCTGGAGGTGAGGGAGCTGCCCTTTCATATGTTTTCCATGGAGAACCCACCTTCCTTCTGCCCCACCTCCCCCTGAGGAAATGTAGTGCTCCTGGGTTCCCATAGCCCCAGCCCTGGCCACTGAGCCCACCCCGCCCTGGGTGTTCCCCTAGTTCAATGGCATAAACCTGCGGAGTGCCACGGAGCAGCAGGCCCGGCTCATCATTGGGCAGCAGTGTGACACCATCACCATCCTGGCTCAGTACAACCCCCACATGCACCAGCTCAGCAGCCACTCCCGGTCCAGGTGAGCCCCGCGTCTTCTAAGGCCCTGCCAGTGGGGAGACTTGGGTTGCCAGCTGTAAATCTTGGGAGTTTCGCTGTTGGTGAAGGGAGAGTTGGCCAGCCCTGGGTTTTCCTCTTGAAATGGGGTGTGGCAACATAGGTGGGATCCCCCTGCCCAGCAGGGGCCTGTGGTAGCCAGGAGCTGGGGGTGGATTCTTACTCAGAGCAGTTGGCTGTCCATCCGTGAGCGGATGCTGGACAACCTGCCCATATCTGACTGTGCTGTGGGTCACAGGCCAGACAAGATGGAGACTTGCCCTGCAGTGCCGTACCACACGGCTCAGTGGGGGAGATAGTGCACAGGCAAGAGAAGGGACAGTGAATTCATGTGTCCCCCAGGCCACACTCTCTTGGAGATCCCTGGTTGGGAGGAGAGGACAGGCAGATCTTATGGGATGGATGACAGGGGTCCCAACTTCCAATGTGTCTGTTCTTCTCAGGGTTCAGAACTATGTGACACTGTCCCGGTTTGCAGCCTAGACCCAGTTGCCACAGGAGAGAGGATGGCTTTATGCTGCTACTCATTCCTCTTGTTCTCTGTCCCCAGTTCCCACCTGGACCCTGCTGGCACCCACTCCACTTTCCAGGGCAGTGGGGCCACCACCCCAGAGCAACTCTCTGCCATCGACCCGCTGACGAAGCAGGACGAGGGCCCTGGCACCCTCCCAGCCAAGCAGAGCACCCCCAGCTCCAGGTCAGCAAATGCCTTTCCTGTGTCCATCTCAGCCAGTAGTTAGGCTGAGCACGTCCTCCAAAGGGGTATGGGTTCTGGCATCACTCTGTGCTGCAGATCACACACCATTCCTTTCCTCCTCCCCACCCCTTTCCCTTTCTGTTTTTCTTCTGTTCTCTCATTGACTTGTTCTTATCTCTTCTCCTTTTCTCCTTCACTGGCTGTCTGATTCTGTCTTCAGACACAGATCCACAGTCGGCTCCCAGCCAGGCCGTAGGCCCTAGACCCTGGCTGTCTGCAGTGGTTCTGCCCCAAGGTGGCAGACCAGTGCTAGGTGTGCGCAGCACCGTCAGGGTGCCGTGGGGCTGGTGCCAGTGGGAGCAGCAGGGAGCCACAGCTGAGTCTAGACTTAATTCAGGATGAGCAGTAGCCAGGTGGGCAAGAAGGGAAGTCCAGGACAAGGAAGCAGTGTTTGTGTGGACAGGGTGGGAGCTACACAGCATCTACCTGGCCTGTGCAGCCTGGGCCCTAGGGTGATGCCATCCCTCTGTGGTCCTGGAGGAGCCGTGTCTCCAGCACTGTGGGTCCACGACCAAGCCCCAGGTGGTGCCATGCTCTGCATTCTGTGTGTGAGGATCAGTCAGGGAACTTACCTGCAGGAGAGTTTTAATCACGGGCCAGCTTCTTCCTAACTTCTCCTTTGTCAGTCTCCGTGGCTGTCCCATTTCCTTCCCTCAGCGTGCTTATCAGCTTTTGTTCAGCTCCCCTCATTTGATGGTCAAGTCTTTCATGGCCGGGGCCACCTCTTGAGGAGTTAGTAGTCCACGTCAGGGAGATGTCCCGTAAGGTGCGAGGTTGACGGCTGAGCCCAGGAGTTGGGGTGTTGGTTTCAAGTCCTTCTCTAGCCGCCTCTGGACCTGGGGCCATGACTTCATCCCCACTGTACCTTAACACCCTGCTGCAATTTCATCCCCTTCTGTCCTTCAGCACTCTATCCTGTGTGCCAAGCCCACAGACCTAGAGCCCTTCATGAGGCCACCTCTTGGCGCCTTAAGGGCCTAAGACCTCGGGCAGCAAGCAGGACACAGTTAGGCATCGGCCACTGTGGTCTTTTTGCACCTCTTCCCTCCTTGTGCATGAGTGAGGAACTTCACGTTCATTCTGATAGGACTGTGGGAGACACCAGCAAGAAGGCCTTGGAGCCCCGCGTTGTCTTCATCAAGAAGTCTCAGCTGGAGCTTGGGGTGCACTTGTGTGGTGGGAACCTGCACGGGGTGTTTGTGGCTGAGTTGGAGGATGACAGTCCTGCCAAGGGTCCCGATGGCCTTATGCCAGGAGACCTCATCCTTGAGGTAAGTCCTGGGCTGCTGAGCAGGCCAGGCCCCCACCCCTTGCCCTTTGGGGTTGATTTTTAATCCCTGTACACCCAGAATGCTGCCAGAGTCCCTCTGGGGCTCCCTGGGAAGCGAGGCAGGCCATGGAGAGCACCTGGGCGGGGCCCTGGGCAGAAGGAGATGGGGCTCCTGCCACATAGGGGAGGCAGTCTGTAGGTCGCATAAGCAAGAGAAAAGTCCATATTGTGCATGCCCCTTCCTTCCTGGGCACCAGAATAAGGCTTTTCCTGGGATGAGCTGTTGAGGGCAGAGCAATCTCTCCACAAGAGGACCTGGTAGCCAGGAAGTGTGTGGGACTCAGCCCTTTCTGTAGAGGGAAGGCAGGCAGATGGTCAGTTGGTGAGGCGTATTGAATCTCTGCCTTATCACCATAACTGGCCCCTCATGGGTGCCCAGGCCACCCTCTGGCTGCCACCTTCTGACCCTGGTGCCTCCACCCCTCAGTATGGCAGTCTGGATGTGCGGAACAAGACAGCGGAGGAGGTCTACGTGGAGATGCTAAAGCCCAAGGACAGCATCCGCCTGAAGGTGCAGTACCGCCCCGAGGAGTTCACCAAGGTCAAGGGCCTACCTGGTGACAGCTTCTATGTCAGGTACCAGTAGCTGGGGATGTTGGGGGAGGAGGTGGAGCTTTTAGGGAGACTCTTCTGGTGAACAGCTGGCTGTTGCTGCTTCCCCAAGTCTGCATGCTCGTGGTGAGGTGCTTGTGACATAGAGCAACTTTTGAGGGCTTAAAAGACCAGATGATTCCCCTTTTAGGACTTAGGGCTAGGAGATTTTTGAGGCTGGAAGAACCCCGTTTTCCTGCATTCTTCCTCTCCTGGTCTCTCTGACCCAGATGTGCAGATGCCGCTGCAGTGTGTGGACTTGCGTGCATGTGCAATGTCCTTAAGTACTGTACAAATGCTGTATGGGGCAGCATCAGGCATTTTCTAGGAGGGACTCAGAGCTTTCTTCATGTTAAGTTCTGAGACCACAAAAGGAATAAAAACATTTTTGTGAGCTACAACTTGTCATCTCTAGGATTGGAGGTAACATGTTTCTATCTTAGGGAGTTTCCAATCTGTGGGCACCATGGGCCCTGACTTTGAGGGGTACAAATAGGAAAGGCCCATTTAGAAGGGGAAGACCCAGCCTTGGTCCTTGTCAAGTTCCCTCTCCCACACCCCCTTGCCCCCATGGGGGTGAGCTCTCAGTCTTAGGGGAAAGCCAACATCTTTGCCCTACTGTGTAAGGCTCCCCCCTTTGGGAAGCACCACTAGAATGGAGAGGGGTGCTTTTCTATTGAGTGTGGCAACTCTCACAGAGGAGTACTGGCCTTAGGAGCCTGGCTGCTGGAAGCGTATGGGACATCCTCAGGCAGCAGGGCTCCTGACCATGGTCCTTCTGTCCCATGCCTAGGGCCTTGTATGACCGGCTGGCAGAGGTGGAGCATGAGCTAAGCTTTAAGAAGGATGACATCCTCTATGTGGATGACACCTTGCCCCAGGGCACATTTGGGTCCTGGATGGCTTGGCAGCTGGACGAGAATGCCCGGAAGATCCAGCACGGGCAGATTCCCAGCAAATACATGTGAGTGTTCTCCATCTTGGTGGGGTACCACTGGCCATGGAACTTTCCCACCGAGTGAGGCCTGGGCCTGGGCGCAGAGGTGCTAATCCTGCTGCTCATCTCAGCCTCTGATCTGTACACTTTGCCAAAATCACTTGTCCAAAAAGTTGCTGCTAGTATGAGGCAGAGCTGCTTTTTAACAACAGGTTTGTGGATATAGTCACATACCATCCAGCCCACCCAGAGTGTATGGTCTGTGGTGTTCAGCATATTCACAGGTGTGTGCAGCCGGCACCATGATTATTCTTAGAGCATGGTCACCACTTCACACAGAAACCCCTTACCACTTTGCTGTCACCCACTTGCCCCTCCGTCCTCCCCACTCCCATCTGGCCCCCAGCCCTAATCAGCCACTAACTTGCTTTTGGTAGCTATAGGTTTCCCCATTTTGCACTTGGTGTGAATGATTCCATTCACACCTTTCATGTCTGGCTCCTCTCACTGAGCATAATGTCTTAGAGGTAGCCTGCGTCTCTGCCACTTTCCTTCCTATGGCAGGAAGCGTAACTTGTCACCAAGAGAAGGCTGTCCAAGCACTTCCTCCTGACCCTGAGCTGAAATCTACCTGCTCTGAGCGCCCCCCCCCCCCCAGCAGTGGTACCAGGCGGCTTTGGGGGCGTGGGAGGGAGGTAGGCTGGGCCTGCAGAGGAGCATGGGGGTGCCAAGCTTCTGGCCCAGCCATTGCTGTCTTCACTGGGAGGTCAGTAGGGGGGGCGGTCCTGGTGGCCCTCCTCAGTACCATCCTTCCCTGTAAACTGCAGGATGGATCAAGAATTCTCCAGGAGGCTCAGCACATCTGAGGTCAAAGATGACAGTAGTGCCACAAAGACACTGTCCGCGGCTGCACGCCGATCATTTTTTCGAAGGAAACATAAGCACAAACGCAGTGGGTCCAAAGATGGGAAAGACCTCCTTGCCTTGGACACTTTTTCCAGTGACTCCATTCCACTCTTTGAAGGCAAGTGGCTGAGCGCGTTTTCCAATGGGCTTTCCAGGTGAGGTTTGCTGTTGATCCCAGAAGCTCCCCAATAGGGACTTACATGAAGCGGGCATCTGGGTTGGTAGGGTAGTGCTGCTGTCTTCAGAACCACATCCACAGGGTGTGACTCCCATCCTCAAGGTCATGTCACTCCAGCCATCATGTCTATGTTTCAGGAAGGGGCAGGGCAAAAGCATGCCTCACTAAACAGCTTACCTGGGCTGGGTGCCTGTAGCTCCAGGGTTAGAGTGCTGGCCCTGTGGACCAGGGGTGGCAGGTTTGAACCCAACCCAGGCCTGCTAAACAGAAAAAAACAAACAAAAAAAAAAAAAACCCCAGCTTACCTGGAAGCCCTGCACTGTGACTTCTACTTACATCTCGTTGGCTACTTGCATTTGCAAGGGAGGCTGAAAAGGCATGTTTTAGCTGGATGTGTGGCTGGCCCCATAACTCAGACTCTATTAGTAAGGAAGAACACAGGAACAGGTGTTAGGGTAGGCTAAAAGCAGTCTCTGCATAACGCATTGCTTCCTGTTCGTTTTGGGTTGTTGCAGGGGGCTTGATAGTGTCCTAGGGCCACTGGTCTCTGCAAAGTTTTGGTGTTTCTGTGTTCATTAACGATTTTTAACTAGATCCTCCTGGGGCAGGATGCTGAGCCGGGGCTGGGGCTGGGGAATTGAGTACTGGGGAATATCAGACATTCCTAGGCAGATGGCCCTTGTGAAAGAGGGTGTACATTTAGCCTGTAAAGTGGGAAGCCCTGGTGAATGTGGCTGGTGTGTGTTGTGTGCCCTCCCTGGGCTGGCAAGGTGTGATGTGTATGGGGGGGAGGGGCAACGGTGTGGCTGCTGCTCCTTCTCCCCTTACTTTTAAAATTATGATTTTAGGCCTAAAGAGTTGAGTAAATCACACCTTTAGTTCATGGCCTGCTATCGTTGTCAGCTGGGATAGTGGTTGGCACGCTACAGCCCATGGGCCAAATCTGGTCGAGCACCTGTTTTTGTATAGCCTACGAGCTCAGTGAGCTCAGTGTGGGTTTTATATTTTAAAATGTAAGATGTAAAAAAGTCTGTGAGCCTTTTGGTGATAATCGTTTTTTTATTTTGTCTTTTTTATCACTGCCTTGCCTTTTGTAGCAAAAGTTTACCACCCTGTTAATCAAAGCAAGATTTCACTCTTGTTTGTTTTGGTTTTTCCCCCCTCCTTCATTCTTTTGATCTCTGCTCTTGGATCTCCCTGCTTTTTCTGATGGATGTGTAGGAGTCTTTGAAAACTAGCTGTTTGTCTTGTTTTTTTTTTTTGCTTCTTAAGATTGTTCTGTATCTTAAAATTGTCATTAGGTACATACATACTTTTTGAATTATTGTATTTTCCTGGTAAATTGACCCTTTTATCATCGTGAAATGTCCTTGAGGTCAGGGGATGTTTCTTGCCGGAAGGTCTGCTTTGTGTGGTGTTCTTATGTTCATACCAGTTTGATTTTGGTGTTTGCATGGTTCGCCTGTTCCCACCCTTTTACTTGAAACTTTTGTGTGGTTTTATATTTAAATATCTCTTATAAGCGGCATATGGGCTTTTAACAAATCTACTGTGGAAACCTTTTTAAGTTTTTTTGTCAAAGTGTATGTAGCATACACAGTAAGGTGCACATACATTTACAAGAAAGTGAATAGCGTGAAGAGTTGCTGCAGTCTGAGCACACCTGGTTACTACCTTTGTCATTTAATCCATTGCAAAAAATACGATATACGGTTACCATCCTGCTATTTGTTTTGTTTGTTCTACCTGTTTTATGTTTGCCTCTCCTTTCTTGCTTTTGTTTTGAATAATCAAGTAATTTTCTTATTCTGCCATTCCCTCCGCTATTAGTTTTTAGTTGTTTTTTTATTCTTTTAGGGGTTGCAGTAGGCCTCACAAACATGCATCTCTCGGTTACTTTCATCACTTGTCCAGATAATTCTAAAGCATCAGCCCAGTGTGACTCCTTGTCCCTCTTTGTTGACTTGGACATTATTCTCATCTTACATAAACTTTAAATCCAAGACGGTCTCATTGTTCTGCGCACCGATTATTCATTTCGTTTCCCTTTTCCATTTCCATTGCTCTGTATTACTTCCTGTAGTTCTGTTTCCTTCTGGTTTTGTTTTCTTTCTGCTGAACAATCAGTGTTTATTGCATGCAGTGCAGGTTTGTAGTTGACAATTCTCCCAGCTGTTGTCTGAAAATGTCTGTTTTATGCTTATTTCTGGAGTTGTTCACTGGATGTAGAATTTTAGACTGGTGGGTACTCCACTTAAGCCCTCTGAGGACACCATTCGTGTTTTCTGACTGTTGTCATGTGGTTTCTTGTGGCTGTGCTAACAAATCACCACTGGCTGTGTGGTTGTAGCAATGCACATTTATCCCCTTTCAGTTCCAGAGACCAGGAGTCCACACTCAGGAGCACTGGGCAGACAAAATCAGGCTGTGAATGGCCCTCGCTCCCTCAGTGGCTGTGGGCAGAACCTGCTCCCTGCCTCTTCCAGCTCCTGCTGGCCACGCCAGTGCCGTGTGTGTGGCCACGTCACCTGCATCTTCACATCTCCCTTTGCTCTGTCATAATCACCTTCTTCTTCACAGGTATCTCTCTCAGAACTCCCTCTGCCTCTTAGAAGGATCTGTGGAATTGTGCTTTGAGCCCTCCCAGATAATTCGGGACAACCCTCATACCCCTAAGGTCTTTACTTTAATCCCTGCTGCTTCTATTATGTAAGGTACTACTCGCAGATTCTGAGGCTTAGGATGTGAATCAGTCTTTGGGGAACACTTTCCAGCCTGCCACTCTCGTTTCTTGTGGGAAGTCTTTTATACCATCTACCCCACACCTTTTGGGGGCAAGATACAAGTATAAGAGGGACTTTACCTAACAAATGCAATGAGTGTAATTTGGTTTCTTGTATCTTCAGTGAATCCCCAACAATTAAAAAAAAAAAAATCTGGGTAGAAGGTATAAAAGATGCAAGGCATATGGGGTAGGGTCAAAGAAGAACTGAGACCTGGAAGAGGCAAGGAGAGCACAGAAGCAAAATTAAAGAAACCACAGCCAGGAATTTTCAAGATGACTTCCCACAAGAAACACTCTGCTATTCCTTCTCCGACCCCCTCCCCCCTTCCCACTTTCTGCTCTTCCTTTCCCCCAACCCTGCCCCTCCTCTCTCCTCTGCTCTGCCCTTCCCTCACACCCCACTGTGTACTAGGTCATTAATTAACCTCATATCAAAATTGAGTACGTAGGTATACATATACCACAGCTTATTAATCCTTTCCTGGGTTGATGGACATTTAGGCTGTTTCCACATTTTGGCAATTGTAAATTGAGCTGCGATGAACAGTCTAGTGCAAGTGTCCTTGTGGTAAAAAGATTTTTTTCCTTCTGGGGAGATGCCCAGTAATGGGATTACAGGATCAAATAAGAGGTCTAGCTTGAGTTCTTTGAGGGTTCTCCATATTCCAAAAGACATTACTATATTTTTTGATGACTTCCAGGAGTCTTGTGGTTGAGTCTTTGGGGTTCTCTAAGTATAAGATCATGTCATCAGCAAAGAGGGAGAGTTTGACCTCCTCTGTTCCCATTTGGATGCCCTTTATTTCCTTGTCTTGCCTAATTGTATTGGCTAGAACTTCCAGCACTATGTTTAATAGTAATGGCGACAGAGGTCAGTCTTGACTGGTTCTAGTTCTAAGTGGAAAAGCTTTTTGTTTTATTCCATTCAGTAAAATATTAGCTGTGGGTTTGTCATAGACAGCCTTGATCAGTTTAAGAAATGTGCCACCTAATCCTATACTCTTCAGTGTTCTAATTAGAAAAGGATTCTGGATTTTATCGAATGCTTTTCTGCATCTATTGGAAGGATCATAAGGTCTTTGTCTTTGCTTCTATTGATACAGGGGATAATGTTTATTTACTTGAGTATGTTAAACCAGCCTTGCATCCCTGGATGAAACCTACTTGATCATGACTTTTTTGATAAGCTATAATCTATTGGCTAGGATTTTGTTAAGAAGTTTTGCATCTGTATTCATGAATGAAATTGGTCTGAAGTTCTCCTTTTTTAGTTGGGTCTTTCCTTTGGTATCAGGGTGATGTTTGCTTCGTAGAAGTTGTCGAGGAAGATTCCTTCCTCCTCAATTGTTTGGTATTTCTGCAGTATGGGAATAAGCTCTTTTTTGAAGGTTTAATAAAATTCTGGTGTGAAACCATCTGGACCAGGGCATATTTTTGTGGGGGGATTTTTTATTGTTTCTTTGATCACAGTGCTTGAAATTGGTCTGTTCAGGAGATCTGTTTTCTTTCTGGCAAAGTCTAGGGAGAGAATGTGATTCCAAATATTGATCCATTTCCTTCACATTGTCAAATTTCTGGGCATAGAGTTTTCTGGTAGTATTCAAAGATAATCTCTTGTATCTCTGTGGCATCAGTTATTTTCCCTTTATTATTTCTGATTGAGGTTACTAGAGATTTTACTTTTCTATTTCTAGTTAGTTTGGACAAAAGTTTATCTATTTTATTTATTTTTTTCAAAAAACCAACTCCTTGTTTCATTAATTTTCTGAATGATTGTTTTCTTTTCAATTTCATTAATCTCTGATTTAATTTTGGATATTTCTTTTCTTCTGCTGGGTTTAGGCTTAGATTGTTGTTCTTTTTCCAATTCCATAAGATGACTTGTTTGTTGATATGCTCTTTTTCTATTTTTTGGATGTAGGCATCTAAAGTGATAAATTTTCCTTTCAGAACTGCTTTTGCACAAAACCCAGAGGTTTTGGTAGCTTGTGTCTTCATTGTTGTTTGCTTAAGTTAATGATTTCCTCTTTTATTTCTTCCTGCACCCAATTCTCATTCACCATAGGGTTGTTTAATTTCCATGCCTTTGGGGTTGAACTTTTTTTTTTTTTTTTTTTTTGAGACAGAGTCTCAGTTTATCAGCTCTCTGTAGAGAGCTATGGCATCACAGCTCACAGCAACCTCCAATTCCTGGACTTAGGTGATTCTCTTGCTTCAGCCTCCCGAGTACCTGGGACTATAGGCGCCCGCTACAACGCCCAGCTATTTTTTTGTTTTGCAGTTTGGCCAGGGCTGGGCTCGAACCCACCACTCTCAGTATATGGGGCCAGCGCCCTATCCACTGAGCCACAGGTGCTACCCAGTTGAACATTTTTGTTGGAGTTGAGTTCAGGTGCCAACCAGTTGCCTTGTGGTCTGAGAAGATACAAGGTAAAATTTCAATTCTTTTGATTCTGTTGAGGTTTGTTTTGTGACCTAGGATATAATCAATTTTGGAGAATGTTTCATGGGCTGATGAGAAAAATATATATTCTTTAACTTTGGGATGGAGTGTTCTGTATAAATGTCTATCAAGCACAGTTGTTCTAGGGTCTCATTTAAGTCCCTTATATCTTGGTTTAATTTCTGTTTAGAGCAATGGTTCTCAACCTTCCTAATGCCGCGGCCCTTTAATACGCTGGTTTATTGGATCTATCTAGCTGTGTAAAAGGAGTGTTAAAGTCCCCTGTGATTATGGTGTTGTAGGATATCATTTTGCTTAGACTAAGGTCTTGTTTCAAGAATCTGGGAGCATTTTAGTTGGGTGCATAAATATTTAGAATTGAAATGTCTTCTTGTTGTATTTTTTCCTTGACCAATATGAAGTGTCCCTCTTTGTCTTTTTTGACTTTAGTTGCTTTAAATCCACTTGTATCTGAAAATAAGATCACAACTCCTCTTTTCTTCTTAATTCTATTTGCCTGAAAAATTGTCTCCTAACCCTTAACCAGGCATCCTCAAACTTTTTAAATAGGGGGCCAATTCACTGTCCCTCAGACCGTTGGAGAGCCAGACTAGTTTTGAAAAAACAACTATGAACAAATTCCTATGCACCCTGCACATATCTTATTTTGAAGTAAAAAACAAAACGGGAACAAATACAATTCACACCACTTCATGTGACCCGCGGACCACAGTTTGAGGACGCCTGCCCTTAACTCTGAGTTTTAATTTATCTATTGAGAGTAGGTGTGTTTCCTGCAGACAGCAGATTGATGACTTGTGTTTTTTAATCCAATCAGCCAGTCTGTGCCTCTTCAGTGGGGAATTCAAGCCATTAACATTTATTGAGATAATTGATAAGTGTGGTAGTGTTCTGTTCATCTTATTTTGTGAAAGTCCATTGCTTAGTTTTATATTTTGCATCATTGTGGAAGTTAGGTTCTGTCCTTTAATTTCTGGGTGCTTACTTTGTTGGTGGTCCATTGTGATGGTCAATATGTAGAACAGATTGAAGTATTTCCTGTAGAGCTGGTCTTGTTGTGGTAAATTTTCTCCATGTTTGCAAATCAGTAAAAGATTTGCTTTCTCTGTCAATTTTAAAGCTTAGCTTAGCAGGATATAGACTTCTGGGCTGAAAATTGTTTTAAGTAAATTAAACGTAGATGACCATTGTCTTCTGGCTTGAAAAGTTTAATTGGAGAAGTCTGCAGTCACCCTGATGAATTTGCCCCTCTAGGTCAATTGGTGCTTAACTCCTGGCAGCTTGCAGAATCTTTTCTTTTGTCTCGACTTTGGACAGGTTCATCACAATGTGTCTTGGAGAAGCTCTATTTGAGCTGAGGTGACCTGGGGTCCTATAACTCTCTGAAAGGAGTGTGTCAGAATCTTTGGTGGTATTTGGGAAATTTTCATTTATAATATTCTCTAGTATGGCTTCCATTCCTCTGGGGCATTCTTCTTCCCCTTCTGGGATACCTGTAACTCGTATGTTTGAACGCTTCATAAAGTCCCATAATTTTGTCAGTGAACGTTCTGCTTTCTCTCTCTTCTTTTCTGCATCTTTAACTGTTTGAGTTATCTCAAGAGCTTTGTCCTCTGCCTCTGAGATTCTTTCTTCTGCATGGTCTAATCTGTTATTGCTACTTTCTGTTGCATCTTCAAGTTTCCTAATTGACTGCTTCAGTTCCTTCAGCTCTGCCATGTCCTTTCTATATTCTTCATATTGTTCATCTCTTATTTGATTCTGATTCTGGTTTTGGATTTCCGTTTGGTTATTTTTCACTTTCTCAGCAATTTCCTTCATTGTTTTCATCATCTGTATTTTAAATTCCCCTTCTATCATTTCTAACATTTCTTTATAGGGGGAATCCTCTGCAGTGGCTACCTCATGGTCCCTTGGGTGGGGGTGGGGGGGTTGCCTTAGACTGGTTTTGCATGTTGCCAGGATTTTTCCTGCTCATTAATGTTTTCTTTTATCTGTTTCCTTGCCCTACGTTTCCTTTCACTTCCTCTTGCTTTCAGTTACCTTGCCTTTGGCCTAAGGTTTCGATGAGTCCCAGGGCAAGTCAGCAGGCCTCTCTACCCAGATTTTCTGTTTCTCCTTTTCTCTCTGCTTCAGCCAGCCTGCTTATTTCAACTGACCTTTTTCCTTTTCATTGTTACTCTGTTCTGTTGTATCCAACATGTTACTTTCAGAAATTACATGTGTTAGTTCTAGAGTTTCCATCTGATTCTTTTTTTTTTTTTTTTTTTAATTAAAGATCTTTATCAACAAGTGGTTGTAGTTTGTTGACTTTTTTGAAAAAATCAAGTTGTAAACTTTTATTACAAACCAAAAATGAAGTTCTTCAAAATCTCAACTTGACCAGATACGAAACAATTTAAAAATCTTTAAAGGCATACTGAGAAAAACTAGTCTTTTAAAAAAACACGTTTGTTATTACCAAAAAAGACGTATTTCGGTAAAAACAATAAAAACCCTATGCTGGGGCCAGGTGTGGTGGCTTACGCCTGTAATTCCAGTGCTCTGGGAGGCTGAAGCGGGTGGATTGCCTGAGCTCATTAGTTCGAGACCAGCCTAAGCCAGAGCAAGACCCTATAAAAATAGCCAGGCATGTGGCAGGGGCCTTTAAGCAAGGGGATCGCTTGAGCCCAAGAGTTTGAGGTTGCTGCGAGCTATGACGCCAGTGCACTCTTCCAAGGGTGACAACATGAGATTCTATTTCAAAAAACAAACAAACAAACAAAAAACCCCGTGCTGCATGGATGGATATTGCGGATAGTACTCATCTGGTCAACGGGCAAAAAGCAGCACTCAGCTCCAATCTTTTGTTCTTTTCTTATTGCTGGGATTTCATATTTATTTCTTCTTGCCTGGCGACTCAACCAGATGATGGGGAGATGGTAAGTGGCGTTTACTCAGCCCCACTCTGCTCAGCTTCGGGAGCGGACTGCTTCTGTCTCTTTGCTGTCTTGTGGTTTAGGGTTTCTAGGTATCTGCATTGGTAATTGAAGTTGCTACAGTACCTACATTGAGGCAGCTGCTGACCTTGGGTCTCTTCTTGATTCCCTTTATCTTCTTCATTGCTGTCCTCTCTGAGCTGTCTGTGGCAAGGAGAATCCCTGTGGAGTCGTGGTCTATAACTCCGATACATACTCTGTCTTACTGGTCTACCTCTTCTCCTGCACCTTGGTTGTCAGCACCCTCCATCCTGTCTCCCTGCACAGAGGGGTGAAATACTGTGGTTAGTAAGGTGGGATCCTTTGCTTGCTGTAGAACCAGCGTTTGGGGGCCTGGCCTTCAGGAGCACTCTCCAATCCCTCATACTCCCCCCCGCCCGCTCACACCCTTCTGGTAATTCTGCTGGGAATTGCGTGGAGGACCCCTGGGACTTGGATAGCACCTGTAATGGTTACAGTCTGCTGCGTGAACTGGAACTACACCAGAGCCTGTGTCATTTGCTGCCTCCGCACCCTTTTCTCCTCCAACATCAAACACCAAAGTCTCTTTGTTTCCTACACTACAAGACAGAGTCTCAAGCTATCACCCTGGGTAGAGTGTCATGGTGTCACAGCTCACAGCAACCTCAAACTCTTGGGCTCAAGTGATTCTCTTGCCTCAGCCTCCCAAGTAGTTGGGACTACAGGGGCCCATTACAACGCCCGGCTATTTTTTCTTTTTTTGTTGTTCCAGTTGCGTTGTTGTTTTAGCTGGCCCAGGCCAGCTTCAAACCCTCCAGCCTTGGTGTTTATGGCCGGCGCCCCACCCACTGAGCTTCGGGCACCACCCTGGGGTTACTCTTCTTTATGGCAGTCTGGTGTACAAACACATCTTCCTTGGTGTCATTCCTGTTGATGAAACCATATTTGTTTCTTACATTGAACCATTTTTCTGTTCCCAAAACCTTCCTTGTGATGAACTTCTTGACCCCGCTAGCAGATTCTGCTGATCTGAGGCCTCCCTGGGGCCGCTGCTCCCTGCACCACTGCCCATGGTGCTGGGCTTGGTGTGGGCAGCGCTGAGGGTAGGGGTTGCAGGAAGGGGGTGCTGCTCATGATTGTGATGGTGACTGGGGTGGATGTGGCAGTGGAGCTGCTCAGGGCTCTCTGTGGTCTGCTCTCTGCTCCTGCTGCCAATTGAACAAATTCTTTTTTTTAATAGACTTCTAATTGCCTTCTGAGATTTTTTTCATCTTATCATCTGCTCTCTTAAAGACTGGTAATCGTCATGTCTGGACATCCTTGAATCTCTTTCTGTGGGCTTTGTTTTCTCTTTTTTTTTTTTTTTGGTCCTGCTTCTTGGTGTGCCTGGTAATTGTTTATTGAAATAATGTCAGAAAGGCTATGAATGGTGTCAGCATTATCCAGAGAGGGTTTGCCCTCTCCTCTGGAGACGGCCACGGTCACCTCAGCTGTTACGGACGGGTTACAGTGTTTCACCTTGATCTTAGGGGTGGCCCTCCAGTGTTCCCAGCTGAGAGCCTGGGGTGTTTCCTAGGGTCTTTTCTCCTTAGGGAGCCTTGACTCCCAGTTTTTGTCTCTTCAGTCCCATGAAACTGCAAAATACTGTGTTTTAGTGACTTTTTTAGATTGCTATTTTCTTGCTCCTCACAAATTGAAAATAATGCTGGGAAAACTCCTGATAGCAGGTGCAGTTCTTTGCCTCTTCCTTCTGCCTGGACTCGTGGCCTCTCAGGTCCTGGCTGCATTGGCAGCCCTAAACTCCGTATGGTCTCAGCTGCTGTTGAGATTCCCAAAACTCTTCTTGGGTTCTCAGTCCTTAATAGTGGTCCTTTGCCTGAGTTCTCTGCCTGTGGTAGTGGCTCTCTGCTTGGGTTCTCTGCCTTTAGCAGCAGAGTGCCAGGGTTCCCAGTCCTTAAGCAGTGGTTGTCTGCCTCATTCTTACCCCTCAAGCCTACAGCTGCCGTGGCAGGGGAAATTGGCTTACTGCTTTGTGGTTCCCTTCCCTCCTGGATCTTGGCATGTCAAATCCTGGCTGTTATAGCCATTCTACAATTCCTTCAATAGGATATTGCTCTTTTTATAGTTGTTCTCAAAAGACGTGCTGAAAGCTGTTCCATTCTACCTGGGAGTGGTAATCCTTATGTCCTAGTACCTGGAAGTGGTAATCCCTATGTAATAGTTTAAAACTCCCCTTGTTCCATCCGCAGCTTCCAGCTGCTAGGTGGCAGCCCTGGTGCCCCTTCCCCCTGGATTGTGCACCCATCGTGACAGCTCCTGAGTAGACTGCAACTCTCTACGACCCAGAGGACCGTGGAGGGCCTGTGCATGGGTGCCTCAGGAATGCTTGCAGAGGACTAGTTTTTCTTTTACCTTAGTCTGCTAGGGCTGCCATAGCAATATACCGAGGCTTGAACAATAGGAACTTATTTTCTCACAGTTCTGAAGGCTGGGAATGAGATCAGATTGCCAGCACAGTCAGGTTCTGGTGAGGGTTCTCTTTGCAGCTTGCAGACAACTCCTTCTTCCCATTTCCTCCTGTGGTGGAGACAGGGCTGGAACCGTCTAGTGTCTCTTCCTCTGATAAGGCCACAGTCCTATCTGTGACTCTTACGACCTCATTTAACCTTTATTATCTCCTACAGACCCTGTCTTCAAATACAGTCATGTATTTGAAGGGGGTTAGGGGTTCAACATAAGAATTTTGAGAGCACACACTTTAGTCCATAGGAGATACATATATAGATATCTTTGCAGTGACTTGGAACATAGCACCTTTTTTAATTTACAATTATCTCATAATTGTAAGCTTAACTCTGCAATCCAGCTAGACATGGAGAGGAAAGGAAAATACAGAACCCAAAGAACTGCAGTGAGAGCACAGAGATTATAGGATATTGTGAACAAATGGGATAGATGGGTTCTCTCCTGAGCTGTAGAAGAAATGTTTTGGTGGTTGAAACAAAACATGAAGTCAGATTTATTACAGTTGTCCTTGGTCAGTAATGGGGATCTTCTCGCTGGCTTTGCCATTCTTGGACCCAAAGTGCTCCATGGCTTCCACAGCACTCCCGTCTTCTTTCACCTGGCCAAGGACCACATGCTTGCCATCAAGCCACTCAATCTTGGCAGTGCAGATGAAAAACTGGAAACCGTTTGTGCTGGGTCCAGCATTTGCCATGGACAAGATGCTAGGACCTATGTGCTTCAGGACGAAGTTCTCATCTTCAAATTTCTCCCTGTAGATAAACTTGCCATTATGGTGTGTGAAGTCACCACCTTGGCACAAAACTCCTGGAATAATTCTGTGAAAGCAGAAACCCTTATAACCAAATCCTTTTTCTTCAGTGCTTAAAGCACAGTTTTCTGCTGTCTTTGGAACTGTGTCTGCAAACAGCTTGAAGGAGATGCGGCCCAAGGGCTCACCGTTTGTGGCGATATTGAAGAACACGCTGAGGTTGACCATGGCTAATACCAGACAACTATATGAAGTGGCAGCATCTGCAAAGCCCATATCACTTTTTAAAGGTCACTACAGTCTGTGATTTAGCACTATAAGCCCCAAGGCCAAGCCTTTGCCCCGATTAGCTGTGATTTTGGATGGGCCATTTTTCTTCTCCAATTGGAGTCATTGACTTGTAAGATGCTCTCTGGTCCTGTGATTCTGTAATCATGAGCATTTCCCAACAAAGAAGATTATTCATGGAGGAACAAGAATCTCTAAATTGGTACCCCATGGTTAATAGTCATTTAATGGAGAACATGATTCTTGTTCAAGTAAATCGAGAGAATATTGATTTAATGTCCGTCGATGGGGAAGTGGATAGATAGAAGTGAGGTAACCGTGTGTGGGATGTTCACAGGAATAAAGACGATCAACTTGTATCAACACAGATGCGTTACAGAAACATGACCCTGGATGACGGGGGGGTACAAAATATTTACAGTAACACATTTTATTGAATAGGCACACATGCATACTTCCTAATTTTTTTGGTGTGTAAAAATCAACTTAGAAGATAGCAAACATCTGGAAAGATATCTTTCCAGCTCATAATAGTGGTTACCTCCAAGAAGGCCAGTACTGGGAAAGAGAGGAGTTGGCTTTATCTGTGAAGTTCTGATTGCTAAAATAGAAGATATGTTTGTATAAACTCTTCTTGGAAGAAGTTCTTTGCCCTGCGACCCCTCAGAGTCTTCACTGAGGGGTGCATGCAGTCTCGTGACAATGAATGGGACCACCAAACCCTTCTCTGATTTTAATTAAACAAGCAGAGCTGCTGGTCCCCACGTCTGTAAATATTGCATGGAAAGCTGCATAGGCATATGTGGGATAATCATCAAACTTAAGAACCACACGTACAGATGTGGGACGAAGGCACAGATGAGGCTTTGCTCCCTCCCCTGTCAGTTCTGCCCACGAGGTTGGTCTTTGCAGGCTGGTACTGTGGCTGGCACCATGATTTGTGATCCCCCCCGAAGCCTTTGCCCTTCCTGTTTCTACTCTCCAGGTACACCTCGCTCTACAGATGTGTACGGATGCCTTCAGGCCCACCCTCTCACAGACCCTTTTCTCCCAAGCCTTCTGCCACCTCGAGCTCTACTCACCTCATCTCCCTGCCTGCCCTCCTACCCCACCTCCCTCCCGGGCCCATCCAAGGGTCTCTCACCCTCTGTTCTAACCCACAGTATCCACCATTTAAGCCCTCACGCTCCTGGACACCAAGCAGCTCTTGGACACTTATCTTGCTTTTTATGAGTTGCTATGTAGTGACCCCAGTTAGAGTGTGACCTTTTTAATGGCAAGGGCTATACATTCTATTCTTTGTGTTTCTGAGACCGCAGCATAGTAACTTGTACCAGAGAGATGCCAAGAAGATACTTGCTTGCTGGTTTTTAGACTCTTGTCTCCCTGCAAGGACTTTTTAAAATTCATTTTGTGGGAGGGGAGGTTTGTTATGTGTAGCAATTAGGATGTTGGTTTGAATGCTTTAACTGAGCCCAAGTAACTGTGGCTTGTGCGTGATAAGAAATTTATTTCTCTGCCATGTGCAATTTTGAGCTGCTGGGTGCTCCAAGAGAGGCAGCTCTGTTCTGAGGATCCCATGGAACCAGGTCCCTCTTCTCTGTGGCTGTGCTCTCTGGTAAGGATTGTTCTCATCTCTGTGGTCAGATCTGGCTCATGGCACTCACTGCTTCTGACTGATGAGCAGGAGGTGAGAGAGCAGAGAAACTTCACCTCTGTCACCCACTTGGCAGCTCTGGGTCAAGTAATGATACCTTCTGTCTGTGTGTGTGTGTGTGTGTGTGTGTGTGTGTATGTGGGAGACCCTTTATCCCGACCCTGCATCCCCAGAGAGCGGAGTGGAGATGGGGCAAAGGAAGCAGGTGTCAGGCAGATGAGGAAGAATCAGAGCAGAAGAAAGTACAGGGTGATTGGTCAAGACCGGCTGCCTCAGGTGTTCACAGGGCCAGAGGATGGGGGTCCCAGAGTGACTCTGCCCTGGTGTGCCCAGGACACAGGACTTTCAGTTCAGAAGCTGGGGGCATCTCAGGCAACCGGGGTGGGTAAAATCAGGGAGTTGGGTCCCCAGCCTCACCTGCCTCTCCATTCCAGCCTGGGCCCATGACACTGCTACTCTCTTATCCCTCAGATTCAGTGAGCCTGGCCTATCAGCGGGTCCAGAAGGTGGACTGTACCTCTCTGAGGCCAGTCCTGATTCTGGGGCCTTTACTGGATGTGGTGAAGGAGATGCTGGTGAATGAGGCTCCTGGCCAGTTCTGCAGATGTCCTCTTGGTAAGAGGTACCCTCTGTGCCTGCTGGGCTATGTCTGTCCCGAGTCCCTGCATAGGGATGGCCACACTAGGACCTCAGAGCCCCCGCATGGGTCAGATCCAGACCTGGCTTCTTGTTCTTTGTCCAGAAGAGGGCTCAGTAGGATGGGTTCCTGATGGCTATTAGGTGCAGGGTTCTTCTCCCCTCCTTCCCTGAGGCTCAGCAGGGCCTGGCCTCCCCTGTGTCTGTGCTTTGCAGAGGTGATGAAGGCCTCCCAGCAGGCCATTGAGCGAGGCGTCAAAGACTGCCTCTTTGTTGACTACAAGCGGAGGAGCGGCCATTTCGATGTGACCACGGTGGCTTCCATCAAGGAGATTGCAGAAAAGGTACCTGTGGCTTTACCTGAGGGTTGCTTGCTTCTGGGAGCTTCATTAGACTCCCCTGTGTGGGTCTCAGCCCCTTGTCAGTGGTTCTCTGCCCTAAGCAACTTGGAGCCTCAGTGAAAGCATGTCATGTAACGTGGGCCCCCTGCTCCTGGGCCTGCCCTCAGGGCTTCTGAGTGTTTGTGCTTCCAAAACCAGCAAGTGAAGTCCTGGGTGGGGTGTGGGAATTGCCTTGTGTACCTGGCACCACTCACTCTCACAGAGGTCCTCAAACTACGGCCTGTGGGTCACACGAGGTGGTGTGATTGTATTTGTTCCTGTTTTGTTTTTTTACTTCAAAGATATGTGCAGTGTGCATAGGAATTTGTTCATAGTTTTTTTGTTTTTTTTTTAAACTATAGTCCGGCCCTCCAATGGTCTGAGAAACAGTGAACTGGCCCCCTGTTTAAAAAGTTTGAGGACCCCTGCGAGGGATCTGATGAGAACTTCGAGCTCTAGAGATAGGCCTCTTGTGGAGCATCTCTTGCAGGGGTCCCTAAATGTGGGTCTGAGCCTGTGTGCAGTTTCACGTGCACCTTCTTCTGGGGACAGGGAGCACACTTTGTGTCAGGTCCCTGCCCCCATAAGAGCTGGGAACTTTAGCCAGGCAGCATGAGGAGTGGGGACACCTGTGGGTGTGTTGGTGGGGCAGCTGCATGTTATCTGAGGATGTGGGGGCTCCATTTTTTGTGTGGCTCCATGTGTCCTGCTGGGCTTTGATTTCCTTCCCCATCAAATGGTGTGGGCTTCTCACAGCTCTTAAGTGCTTAGTGCCCAGTCAAGGTGGAGCTCTACAGGGTCAGGAGAGCTGGAGGTGAAGCGCCCATGGCCTTGCTTTGGTGCACACTCCACCTAGAGGCTCAGGGGACCATGCTTATCTTTCAGTCACAGCCACTCAAAGGCACACAAGTCTCTGACTCATTGCTCAGTCTGTCAGAAGGTTTTTGAGGCCGTGGGGTGGCAGGGCTTAAGAAGTTCCCTGTATCTGGGCAAAGGCAGGAAGGAAAGTTTGGAGTTGGGCCCGCCAGACCCCACCCAACCTTGGCTTCCAGCCTCCACCTCCACCACAGCTGACACGGTCTGTGGGGAGAGCTCCCTGGGTCAGATGGCCCCACAGACTCTCGTGTGTGGCTTTGCTGCCTTGTTTGTGGGGAGAGCCCTGTGTGTTCATTTATGGAGCAAGGTAGTATTCTAGGAGAAGGTGGGTCGTGCTGGTGGCACATGGCAGGACTGCCTTTTGGCTGTCCTCCCCCAGGGCTCACTCTGCACTCCACTTCCCCCAGAACCGACACTGCCTCCTGGACATTGGCCCCCATGCCATCGAGCGACTGCACCACATGCACATCTACCCCATCGTCATCTTCATCCATTATAAGAGTGCCAAGCACATCAAGTAGGTGGCCAGTCCCCGGGTGCAGCTGGGGCCCTGCCAGGGATGGGCTGGTGGCTCAAGCAGGGCTAGGGTGTGTTGGGGTAGGGGGTTAAAGAAAGAAGGACAAGCCTGTGTAGCCTTGTAATAGACAGCACATGTAGGAAGCGACCCCTCTCCTCTGGTCCCCTGCCCTGTTAAGAGGGAGGCGGTGTTAGGCAGGCACATCCCCTCCCCTCTGCCCCTTCACCCTGTCCAGGTGCTATTACAGTCCTTGAGCAGGACCAGCTTGGTCTGTGTAGCCCACCCTCTGCCCCTTGCTTCTCAGCATAGTGCCCAGAGGCCAGAGGAGACTTGAACAGGGCCTGCCTTTTGCTGAACGTCAGTTTCCACACTGGTTGGGCCATGTGCTCACCAAGGCCTCTCTGTTTTACCTGTCTGTGTGCCAAGCCTCTAGCACCTACAGGCGGGGCCATCAGGTTTGTCTGCTCTCAGTGCACACACTGGGGTGCTCAGCCTGGTACCTTGGCCATCCTCACAGGGAGCAGAGAGACCCCATCTACCTGAGGGACAAAGTGACTCAGAGGCATTCCAAAGAGCAGTTTGAGACAGCACAGAAGATCGAGCAGGAGTACAGCAGGTACTTCACAGGTAGGTGTGTGCAGGCCCAGAGAAGGCGAGTGGGCTGCAGAGAAAGAAGCAGGATGTTTCCAAGACAGCTTTCTCAGAACTGGTGCTGGCCCACACTGTCTAGATGCTCGAGAGTGCCACCGTGAGCTTTTTCTTTTAAATTAAATCATAGCTGTGTACATTAATGCAATCATGGGGCACCATGCACTCGTTTTATATACAATTTGAAATATTTTCATCATACTGGTTAACATAGCCTTCATGGCATGTTCTTATTGTGTTAAGACATTTATATTCTACATTTAGTAAGTTTCACATGTACCCTTGTAAGATGCACCGTAGGTGTGGTCCCACCATTTACCCTCCCTCCACTCATCCTCCTCTCTCCCCATCATGATCAATTTTTTTTTGTTTGTTTTTGTTTTTTGCAGTTTTTGGCCAGGGCTGGGTTTGAACCCGCCACTTCCGGCATATGGGGCCTGCGCCCTACTCCTTTGAGCCATAGGAGCCGCCCCATCGTGAGCATTTTTAATTTTGAATGCAGTGTCCTGATATCAGTCACAGGTCGACACATGAACTTTTACAAGTCAGACTTAACATAGGTAGCAAATAGCACAGCCACAGGCTTTTCAGGCAGGCCCAGACCTATAGCCTGGGTGACAGGGGCTGTGGCCATCTGTCCCCAGCACTTTTAAGGACAGGCTGGTTTGGTGTAGGATTTGGTGAAGAAAAGATTCTACCACCCCCTAACCCTTACCATCTCTGTTCTTCCAAATGAAAAAAATCCACAGACATGTGGCCTCAATTCATCTATCTTGTAGCCTCAATCTCTGTAGGAAAGTCAGTCACCTGTAGGAGGTTAGGACTGCAGTCACAAAGAAGGGAACAGGCGTTTTGATTTAATTGTATAGAGAGTGTTGTGATCTAGTCCAGAGCCCACCATGTTGCCTGCACATGTGTATGTGTGTGGGCATGCATGTCTGTGCATGTGTGTGTGCACGTATTTTAATTTCTAGTTGATTGCAGGCCCATACTTTAGCCAAACATAATAATTCCTAGAGAAGTAAAATTTAAAACTCTAAAATATGCAAAGATGAGCCCTGATTTTTTTTTATTAGATTCAGCAGACAGAAAATTATGATGTCCTATTTCTATAGACATTTCTTTATTTTATTTTTTAAAATTAGTTATTACTTTTTTTTTTTTTTTTTGCAGTTTTTTGGCCAGGGCGGTTTGAACCCGCCACTTCTGGTACATGGGGCCAGCACCCTATTCCATAGCCATTTCTAAACACTCATTTTCAATTTCTGAACAATGCCTTGTCGTGGCAGGGAGGGAGCTCTTCTATGGAGCATACCTGGACAGTCATGGCCTAGCATCTGTAGACATGGTATTGAATGTGTGCAATACAGAGCTGGCCCGAGATAGAGACGGGTCATCTTTGCTGTGACTCTCCTCTGGGTTGTGGGGTGCCTGTCTCTTAAACTGTAGAGCCTTGCAGCCAATTAGACCATGACACTATGCCTTCCAAACTGCTTTCTCTCTGCTCTCCCCCAATTGCAAGACTAGACAAACTCAGCCCCTGCTGTCAGTGCAGTGGGGGTGGGCAGTTACCATGTGAGCAGTCCACTAACCAGGGGGAGTTCTCTTCCCCAATTTCTTGCAGGTAGAGGAGAGTTGAGTGGGGACAGGGCAGAGTGGCACGGAGCTCAAAGCAGGCAGCCACCAGTAGAAAGAGCTCAAGCTGTATTTATTTGGCTCACACATGGGGTCTTAAAAAGAGCTAAATGAGACCTATGTGTGTTTGGGGGGGCTCTTTTGCAGGGGTCGTCCAGGGAGGAGCCCTGTCGAGCATTTGCACTCAGATCTTGGCAATAGTCAGTCAAGAACAAAACAAAGTCCTGTGGATTCCAGCCTGTCCTCTCTAGGAGAACGCCATGCTGTGATGTGACTACAGGCGGCCCACTGGTGTAAGTGCCTGGCTCAGCTCTTTTTTAGATACCGAAAACAGAAGTCTGTCTGGATACAGACGTGCAGAGGAGGATCCAGAACCAGGACTGCAGCCGCACCTCCTTTGCAGACAGAGGCCGTGGCTGCCCGCGACTGGCCCAGGCCGGCAGACTCTGCTCCTCTCACACGTGTGCTTTAAGACAAAACAGAACAGAAAACACAAATGACTTTACATAGAGGGGTCCAACACCTTTCTTTAGCCAGCTGATCAGAGATGCTGCAAAGAGGACCTTTCAGATCACAAGTTTACAAGCCTTTCTAAGTATTGGGTGGTTTATGTTTACTTGAACGGCTCCGGACTGCCGGTGCCCAGCCCCTGTCCCCTCTGTCAGTCCCCTGTAGCTTTGGTGTTGGCTTTGTTCTCATCTTCAGCAAAATGACCCTGAAACCTTGCGGGGGCCGCTTGCTTTGGGAGGCTCTTCTCAGTGGGACCAGAGCATTGACACATCTTGCTCTTCAGTGGCACCTCTTCTGGAAGGACAGTGTGGCTGCAGGTGCTCAGACCGCCGGTAGCTGCAGAACCAGTGCCTTTGTGGGGCCCACTCACCAGCAACGGCATTTTCCTCCCACAATGGGGAAGGCGGTTTTGGCGTTCTTACAGACTCGGCTCTCGGCCTCTCTCTCCTATGGCCTTGCGGTCCTTCTCCATCTGCGTTCATTGCTTACTCATCATCTCTGGTCCTTCGGAGCTGCACAGGTTCACAGGACACAGCGGGGCTCTGGGCAGGGTGTGAAGCCAGGGCTGATGCATGACATTGCGTCCTCCTTACGTTTGTGAGTCCTGACAACCTTTATCAGTGCAATGATTGCAGGGTAATTCTTAAACTTTATAGAGGGTGGCAGGTACATGGGTTCTTTTTAATATGAAACCATTCGTGTTTCAGACTTTGAATTGAGAGCTTTTAGGGGAAGCATAATGGTAAGTGTTGTCACTATCAAAAATCTAAAAAAAACTAGGATCTTTTGATCTTCGTTACAGCACTCATGGCATGAACCTTATTCCATGAGGTGTCTTTGTTTAGCAGCTTTTTTTCTTTTTTCACTTCTGATGTTGGATGTGTCTGGCTGAAGGTTTGATGTGGTTCCTCTGTAAACTGTGCGTCCTGTTAATAATAGGTACTGTACTGGGCTCTGTAAGTGTCATTGGGGTAGCATCTATATTTTAATACTGTTCCTAACATTTCAGTTTACTAGCAAGAGATTTCCAATTTCATTTTATTCTTTGTAACTCTAGACACTAGATTGTAGTTTAGCCATTACTGACATTTTTTAAAAAGGGATATATTTTCTTGCACAGTCAAAAAAAGAGACAAGTTTCAGTCCTCAATGCTGTCCTTTGTTTTACAGGTACAAATTTTCTAGCTCAGACAACTAAGAAAAACTGTAAACTGTTCTCAAGGTATTAAGTCATGTACCCTATGGGGCCAGGGGCTGTTTTTCTGAGTTGCGGGCAGAGTCAGACTGTGATGGTACAGTGTGTGCAGACAGGTACTGAGCTGACAGACTGGGATTCTCTGTACTAAAATGTTACTTTGTATCAAAAGTTAAACAGACTTTAGTACAACAAATAAAGGTCAATTTCTGTAACGTGCTGTTTGTGAAGATGACTGAACTCCACTAGCTTTCCATCTCTCCCTGTCCCTCAATTCTCCTTTGTGGCATGCAGCTGGCAGTGGCTGATGTGTGCGGTTCCTTCCAGCTCTCATGATGATCAGAAGCCCCTGCTCCCTGCTCATCAGTGCCTCTCCGACTCCCCCTACCCCTTCTTTCCTGTCCGCCTGTGCAGCGTGGTGTGGGGCATCTGATCTGCATGAGCCCCACAGCCTGCCCTCCGGTCTGCAGTTTGGGCTGAGCTGGGCAAAGCAAAGGCGAGGGAGCCGGGTGCTCCAGGGACCCCTGGTCTTTCCAGCCAAGGCCCTGCCTGTGTGGGGACTGCCCTGTGATGCCTCATATCATCATGTTGGGACATCACCTGGCACTTCAGGGTTCCCGGAGCAGCCTGCTTGGGCCTGAAGTTCATGTTCTGGGAGAAGGAGAAGCTGGAACAAGTTGGGAAGCTGGTCCTCTGGCTGCAGGAAGGCAGGGTGGAGGCCCGGGGTGGAGCAGAAGCCTCACCCACACTGCCATGGCAGCCGGACCAGCAGGCTGTCTTGGCCTTGGTGCCTCTTGCCTTTCCCGCTGGGGGAGTCTGCCAGGGCCCGCAGGGATGGTCTCAGCTGTGTTCGCAGGGCCTCCCAGAGCTATGCAGGCCTCTGGCAGTTGGAGGAGGCAAGGCCCAGGGCCCACCCTGCACTTGGCCATGTGCCATACACCTTGCTGGGAGTGGGCGGGAGCTCCACTGATACTTAAATCACTCACCTGAAAATGGGAGTGGTGGCTGCTTGTTTTCGTGTTTGTTTTTTAAGACCTCAATTACAATGCCAAAACGTCAATAGTTTGCACTTCTTGCTTTGTGATTTTATTTTCTTCTTTTTTTTTTTTTTTTTTTCCTATTTTCTTCTTAAGGTTTTGTTTAAATTTTCTTAAGATTTGGCCCCATATACTGAGGTTTGCGGATTCAAACCTGGCCCTAGCCAAACTGCAACAAAAAATAGCTGGGCCTTGTGGCGGGCATGTGTGGTCCCAGCTACCCGGGAGGCGGAGGCAAGAGAATCGCTTAAGCCCAAGGTTTTGAGGTTTCGGTGAGCTATGACACCACAGCACTCTACCCAGGGTGACATAGTGAGACTCTGTCTCAAAATAAATAAAATTTTGCTGTATTTTTCAAAATTTCTACAGGCAACTTGGTTTTCTTTTTTAAATTACAAAGGAAACAAAAAGACTATGCCCTTTTAAAAAGGAAGGCCATCAAAGTCACTGAGATTAGACCATTTCTTTCTGAACACACTTAAAGCCTCCTTAGAGGGCCATTCCTGGCTATGCCACCAAGCAGGACTGAGGGATGTCATGCTCTGTGAAGTGCCCTCTAAACCCCATGGAGACCATGCTGTGGGGAGCATATGCTGTGGGAGCATGGCCTGGTGGATCAAGTTTGTTTCTGCAGGCTCAGATCATTCTGGGAAGGCAGGTTTTGGGTACATCGTTTTCTCTTGGCCTTAATATTGGCCTGCACAGACAGGTAAGGCTGCATAGCCTCTAAGGGCCCTTCCCAGGTTCTCACCTGATGTTCTGTGATGTGCATGTGGAACACGACTCATAGATTCCACTGCTGGTGCTACAGAGGTGGAGGAAAACCCCAGCTCTGAGGCTGGAGCATGCCTGGTGCTTAGGAGCAGACCAGAGTGCTTCTGTAATGGAAGCCAAACACTGGCACTAAGCCTCTGTCTGGCCTCTCAAAGCTTTGAGACTCAACAGAGCAGCTGGGCCACCAGAGCTGTGCCACAGAAAGCCAAGTCGCCACCTCCTTTGGGTTCGTGGGACAGAGGTCATGATGACAAGGAGAGACAAACACACAGTGCAGGAAGGGGCACAGAGTGAGCCTAGACTGCAGGTAAGGGAGGATGAGCTGGCCTTGGGATGCCAATCCTCCCAGCGGGTGGCGGCTCTGAGGCAGAACCCTAAGCAGGCCGCCCTCTCCATTGCTCCTTTCCCCTGGTTTCCCAACCTGTATGTTTCCTCGATCTTACGCCCCCTGACCATACTTCATCTGCCCTCACTTTCCAGAAGATAGTCCATGGCCTCCTGATGGATCCTCTTCAGTTATCCCTGTTAAGTGTTTTTGTTTTTTTTTTTTGTTCAACTGTGAAATGTGTCATTGAAGAGCACATATGACAAGAATGTTTAACGAGTAAAATGCATAGAGGGTGTCCACCTTCAAGAAACAGAACACCACCACTGCCCTAGAAGTCCTTGCATGCCCTTACCCAGTTGGATTCCCTGCCTTCTCCACCAAAGTACATACTGACCGGACAAGGGTTGAATAATTTCCTTGTTTTTCTGTATAGTTTTATGTGCAAGGTGGGTATCTTCAAATAACATACTGTTCAGTTTTGAAAACATCACACATCAAACACAAACTTAGCTGTGTGGGGAAAGCACAATGTTGGAGTCTGAGGAGAAGAAATAGGATCTTTGGGTCAGAGTGGACCTCAGCTTCCCAGGAGTTTACAAAGTCAGTGAGCAAAGGCTTGAACGAGTCAGGGCCTCTTGGCAGCCTTGTCCGTGGACCAGGCCTCGGTTGTCTGGCAAAATGTGGATGGAGGGATGTGGGCTGCGGTTTTCCGTTTTTATATTCAGCTCATCTGACCTCAAGAGTAAGCTAAAGCCAAACTGTGATCGAGTAAGGGTCTTCAGCTGAGAAGAGCAGGCGGTTCATTACCCATCATGTCGAGACAAGCCTATGGAAAGAATCTGGGCAGGTGAGGTCCTGTCGTCAGCTAAGAAGCCTGCAGGCGTTTTGGTGGTGAGGGCTTTCCATGATGTCTGCTCTGACACCTCATTGCCCTCCAACTCTGGCGTCAGCTGTCATCTTGGCACCTGTTTTCCTGAGACTCTCCTGGGAATTTTCTTGATTTCTTCCTTTGATTTTTTTCCCTATGCTTTGATGTGTCTGTTTCCCATGAAGAAAAAAGGTTAGCCTTGGATCTGAACTGGGGTTACCTTCTCCTAGCATCACTTTCTAGAAGAGTTCAGGGTGAATAACAAACTAGCAAAGTCTGTGTTCATCCTTGTGTGTCGATTGGTATATCTGGGTTGGGAGGCCGGGTGTGGACGCACAGACCGTGGGACAGGACAAGGACTGTCTGGACACCCACAGCAGGGCTGCTTCTCTCTTCTTCCTGGAGCTCTGGTTATTCATGTGTTGGACCCCCTGGACCAGGCACCTCATATTCTGATCCACCCGCACCATTTTGTCATTTTACTGTTCTTCCTTGGAGATGAACTCAGCTATTATCTTTCAATCCCTTCTATTCAGCTTTTCAGTTTTGCTAACATGTTTTAATGTTTAAGAGCTCTTTTATAGCCCTTGGTTCGTCAATATAGTATCTGAGAATAGTATGTTTTTCTTTGACACATTCTAATTCCTCTAAGTTTTGTTTTCCCCCTTTTATTTGCCCTGCTCTCTGTCTTGCACGTTGGAGGGTTTGTCCTGGGAGTCTACTAATGAAGTTTGGGAAAACAAGTGAGTTGCACTGTAGGATGGCCTGGCTGAGCTGTTTGAATCTCAGTGATGGTGTCTTTAGGTCTTCTTTGGGGGACTTGTTAGATTCCCCAAAGGCGCCTTGGCAGCATCTGTGAGCCCACAGGAGAGGAAGGCCAGGTGAAGCCCTGTGCACTGGCATTCAGTATGGCAACATGCTATTACTGAGTCCTTTTGTTTTCAGCACGGTGCCAATTCTCTGATCTGTGCTGGGGTGCCCTTGGCCAAAACCTCTTTTACATTCTATTTAGGGCAGTGTTTTTCAGCCTTTTTTATATCACAGAATACTTGAACCTATAGTTAAACTTTCACGGCACACTTTAAATTATGACAATCAAAAAAAAAAAAAGTGAAAAAAGAACATACTACTAATGCTTTGAACTTTTTTCGAAAATAATTTAATTAATGTTTAAAAATTTTCGAGGCACAGCTAAGATCCTCTCACAGCACACCAGTTGAAAATCACTGCTCTAGGGGGTAAACTTTCTGGCTTCTGCCAGGTGGAGAGAAAGGCTATCTTCTAGCTGGGGTCCTCAAACTGCGGCCCACAGGCCACATGGGGCGGTGTGATTGTATTTGTTCCCGTTTTGTTTTTTTACTTCAAAATATGATATGTGCAGTGCGCATAGGAATTTGTTCATAGTTTTCTTTTTGTAAACTATAGTCTGACCTTCCAACAGTCTGAGGGATAGTGAACTGGCCCCCTGTTTAAAAAGTTTGAGGACACCTGTTCTAGAGATTGCAAACTAGGAAGCTCTGTCTCACCAGCTTTTTACCCATTCCATATTTAAGCTACCTCCCTCCCTCACATTCTAGAAGTAACAGTGCCACAATTCCTTGTGTTTAAAGATTCCAGGCATCTTCCTCTGCTGGTTTGGGGTTTAGTGTTCTCAGATCTGCTAAGGAATTTGCTACTGGCCTGTTTTTTTTGTTGTTGTTGTTTTTCCCACAAAATGGGAAGTTTATTATTTATAAGAAAGGACCCCTCCCCCAAATAATTCCCTTTGGCTTGGCAGAACTGGACCAATCAGATTTTTTTTTTTTTTAATTAAATCATAGCTGTGTACATTAATGTGATCATGGGAAACCATACACTGGTTTCATAGATCGTTTGACACATTTTCATCACACTGGTTAACATAGCCTTCCAGGCACCCTCTCCCGTTATTGTGCTAAGACATTTACATTCCACATTTACTAAGTTTCACGTATACCCTTGCAAAATGCACTGCTGGTGTAATTCCACCAATCCCCCTATTTCCACCCACCTCCCCCTTCCCTCCCCTCCCTTTCCTCCTTCCCCTTATTCTTAGGTTGTAACTGGGCTATAGCTTTCATGCAAAAGCCATAAATTAGTTTCCAAGTAGGTCTGAGTACATTGGATACTTTTTCTTCCATTCTTGAGCTACCTTACTAAGAAGACTATGTTCCAGCTCCATCCATGTGAACATGAAAGAGGTAAAGTCTCCATCTTTCTTTAAGGCTGCATAATATTCCATGGTGTACATATACCACATGGCCTGTTTTTTTAAACTAAGATGACTTTGTGGTTGTTACCTCTCAGCTTTCCCATATTTCTAGAGTTATGTCTCTTTAAAAAAAAAACAAACAAAACTTTTCACTATATTTAATGAGGTTTTAAGAGAGGAGCAAAATTAAGTTTATGTATCAATCTTTCTTAACTCAGAAGTAAGGTTTATATATTTTTTTATTTATTTACTCTTTTATTACTATCATTTATTGGGGTCTTGGAAGGACTAAAATGTGTACCTTGTTGCATTTAGCAGCAGTGTTCTCTTTTACTTTGTAGATGGGTTGGCGAGGGTTTAATTTAGTGGGGGCAGAACCAGTATGATTGAACCAAAAAAGTGTTACAGGGAATTGGCTTACATGATTGTGGGGGCTTGCTTACCAAGTGCACAACCAGTGAGGCTGGTAGTTTAGACAGGAAAATCATGGACACAGCCCACAGTTGTTGTCTAGCAGTCAGGAAGGGAAGAGTGTCGACAGGCTAGGGCTTCACCCGTGCAGGTACAGTGGACACAGCTGCCCACACGTGGAATTTCTTCTTCTTAGGGAAGAAATTCAGCTTTTAAGGTTTTTTAAGGGTTCTGATTTTAAGGCTTTTTAACTGATTCAGGTGATCATCCAGGATATTCCCTTAATATCAACTGATTAGAAACGTCAATCACATCTGCAGAATACCTTCACAGCAGCCTCTAGTTGATGTTTAAATAATTGGGGACTGTACCTGAGCTAAGTCGACATGTTCCCCCCAACCAAAAAAGCCCATGGCAATGGATTCACCAGTAACTTGTTAAAATCAGTTTCCTGTAACAGGACATTTGGATTAAGTTTTCTTCTGTTACTTTTGTTACCGTTTGTGTTTATAAACTTTATGATTACCGAAGCTTCTATGGGGACTGTTGTAGTTGATAGATAAGGACATCAAGGCTTGAGGCAGTTACAGTAAATTTAAGCTCTTTTCTTGTGCCTTGTCACCATTAGGGATAAAAGAAAGCTCCTTATTTTGGAGCTGCTCTCTCTGGTCTCACACAGATGCTACCTGCTCTGAGAAAGCAAACTGTCTAAACTATTTTATTCTCACTTATGTCAGTTAAGGATAGATACATGGAGAACTAAGTGAATGTGACAATATGAAGTGGGTCAGTAGACGCCGGGTGCTCACCTGTGGCCTGGTGATCCCCATGGGGCCAAGCTGTCCCCGAACGCAGAATAAAAGAGAACAGAATCAAAACTGCGACAACTTCAGCACCAGTGTGTGCTGATATAGGTTTGCCATGGAAATAGAAAATGATAGGCTCGGCGCCTGCAGCTCAACCAGCTAAGGCACCAGCCACATACACCAGAGCTGGCAGGTTCGAATCCAGCCCTGGCCTGCCAAACAGCAATGACAACTACAACCAAAAAATAGCCTGTCATTGTGGCGGGTGCCTGTAGTCCCAGCTACTTGGAAAGCTGAGGCAAGAGAATCGCTTAAGCCCAGGAGTTGGAGTTTGCTGTGAGCTGAGACGCTACGGCACTCTACCTAGGGTGACAGCTTGAGGCTCTGTCTCAAAAAAAAAAAAAAAAAATAAATAAATAAATAAATAAATAAATAAATAAAAATAAATTACAACCTAGGCTGAGACCATGGCACTCTAACCAGAGCAATAGCGAGACTCTGTCTCAAAAACAAACAAACAAACAAAAAAAACTGTTCAAATTCTTTGGGTAGCGCCTATGGCTCAAGGAGTAGGGTGCTGGCCCCATATACCAGGGGTGGCGGGTTCAAGCCCGGCCCTGGCCAAAACTGCAAAAAAGAAAAGAAAAAGAAAAAATGATGCATTTAAAGTTATAAGATAATTTACTGAAAACAAAAAGTGGCTCCTTTTTGACTTATTAGCTTATTTTTATTAAAGTTATTCTAATAGATATATACATTTAACCTTTGCATTTTACAAGTTTGTGTTTTTCTGGAGGTTTGGTCATTTATTTTTACTTTTTTCATAGGTGAAATATGTTAAATATTTACTTTTATCATATTCTATAATTTACAAACAATTCATTAAAAAAAAACCAATGTGTTTTTTACAGTTACGTTTTTCAAAACATCCTACATAATTATTTTTAAGGGCTATAGAGTTAAGACTAAGCAGATGACTCTTTAGGAGGCCGGTGCTTGAGGTCATCTTAATTTGTGGTGAATACCATTGTTTCTGTAAAACCAGAAATCTCAAGAGTTTATTCTGAAAGGCGTTTGTCCATGCACTCTTTCTTAACCACCAGAAGGCAGGTGAAGGCAAAATAATTGGCCCTGCAAAATGGAGGAAAGGAACCAATCAGAAGGGCTACAAGTACGTAAGAACACGGAAATATCCTATCAGACCATCTCTGTGCCCCTGCAGGCCCCTCACTCCGGTTTCCCCAACAATCAAAGGAGGATGGCCCAGGTATTGGAAACAGGACGGTATTGGCCTCAATGCCAAAGCAACGCTTGATGCTGACTGGAGTCCATTCTTCAATGCTGTAACACCAGGCTTGATTTTCTTGTGTGGTATAAGAGATGGAATATACACGTGTAATACTCTCAGTGCTGCTAGTATTACAAGAGGTACTACATTTATAGGTTAACCTCTTGTTAATACCAGCAGCACTTAGAACCCAGCTGCCCTGTCATCAGAAGCCAGTCCGTGCAGTATCCACCGTGCCCAGGGAGGGAGCTCGGGATGACAAGGTGACTGGATGAAGTTGTGTCGGTTTATAAACGCGTTCCTGATACTCTCTGCAGCACTGTTGTTGGATCCAGGGAGAGGGTAACTGCCAGTGCTGATGAGGCTCAAAGAAGTTTAAGGTCTTTCTGGGTCTGTCCATACGCAGGGACTGACTGACACAGTCTCTTAACCACAGCTCTGTCCCAGCTGTCTGCAGGCATGGGTTGCACCTGTCATTGTGGGTATCACTGACATCATTCCCCAGGGAAGGAGCGAGCTGAGCATTCAAGGTGATGGCCACATGTGTCCAGGTGACAACACCCAACCCGGAGGGGGAGGGGCACGGGAGGGCCCCCATACCAATGGATGGATGCGATGATTACAGTCCCTACAGTGGCAACAGATGCTCAGCCATTCCTGACGGCAAGAAAAGAGGTTAAGAAGGAAACTTCTACCTCTACCCAGGTGCCATTAGGCACCCCACAAGGTTAAACTTGCCCCCAAATTTTCCTAGTCATTCTACAACAGCCAATTATTGGCTGTCATTATATGCTGGGTTTAATTCTGGGGAAAGGTCACAATGCTGAAACTGACTATATTAAAAGAATGTAGAGCCATAATACAAAAATAGTAATCAAAGTCTGATCTTTATAAAAAGTATAGATACAGCCAAACCAGCTCCTATTCCCTAACTTCCTTACTTGCTTATTGTTTACTGGCACAATCCTGATAGGTGCAAGGTTTGTGACTTCCTCCACTACTTTTATAAATAACATTGCCATTGTGCAGCCCAGAGACTTGTGCTTCTCTAGATACCATTACTATTATAAAGCCTAAGACTGGTCTTTGGAGCGTTTTTCAGATTCTGCATTGCAGGGGGGCCCAGTGACACCAACTGGACTCTGAGATAGGTGTGGGAATGGATCCAACAGCCTTGGGACCCCTCTACCCAGTACATCTCCCAACTGAGAAGATAATCTCTGCTTCCAAAACGTATGAGTTCATCCCCAACCAACCCGCAGACCCAATTCCTTAGTCCTTTGCCCACCAAACTAAAAACCCTTTCTCTCAAATTCTTGGGGAGACAGATTAGAGAAATTCCTCCCCTCTCCTTGTGTGACACCTTGACATTAAACCCTTTCTTGGCTATAAGCCCTGTGATCTCACCGTATGGGCTTCCTTTAGAGCATCAGGCAGTGACCTCCCATAGGGCTGTAACAATACCTGAGCTTGTCACCAAATCAACTCACATAGAACATGGAAATATGTCCCAGGGTACACATGGTGCCCTAAAGCTTATTGGGTTAGTTGGCTATAACAACTGAACCAATCTATAGGGGGAAAAAATGAGAGATGAAAAAAAGTCAGAGGCCCACAGTGGAGATGGAGCACGTCGCCATGTCAGTGAGTCCAAGTGTCTTCAGCCACTGCAGCCCTCAGATGGACCCAGGCCTGTCTTCTCTGTTGCAAGAAAGGGCATCAGTGATGGATTGGGGAAAGGGTGAATAGAGGATTTCAGTGCCTGGGACCCAAGGAGCCTCCTTGGCTTAGAAGACCTCTCTCTGGAAGGATTTAGTGGTCAGATCTTCCTGGGGAATTTTTTTTTTCTTCAAAAATAGAAAAGATATAGGAACATATATACTGATGTCTCATCTCAGTCTCATGCCATTTTTATCATTTTCTTAATCCCTAGTGCTTCCCCATGCAGATATCGACTAAATCAAATATGAATTCCTATTCCTTATTTCTCACCCAGAAGGCAGCATACACAGTGTTCGGTACCTTAATTTTTTCCCCCACATAACACAAGCAGGTGTAGTGACTGCATTGTAGTCACTATTGTGGTGGAAAGTGGAGCCGTGAGAGTTGAGGAGGGAAATGGAGACCACCAGGTGAGGAGCCAAGAGGCAGGAAATTACAAGTTATGTCAGGTGGGCACGGGATTCAGAGCCCATCTCAGGAGTTAGTGCAATGCCTCGCATCAACCCTGCCCAGAAGACCCCTGACCCAGAAGACCAAGACATGGAAGAACCCGAGGAGAAAGTTTTGAAATACTACAAATCACATTTGAAAATCAGCATAACTGGAAAAGTCAAGCGACACCCTCCAAATGAAGAAGAACACCAACCAGGATTTGGTGAACAGGGAGATACAGAGAGCTGCAAAATCAGTGCTGGGCCAACCCCCGGGGCCAACGTCTATCCCGTGACAGCCAGCCATGTATTTTTTTGTTGACTGCTTGATGGATTGCATGAAAGCTTCCTCCTAGTCGGCATGAAGAGTCACATCTACTTACCCTATTTCCCTACCCATAGGAGGGAAAAATGCAACAGAAACACTACAGATCGGCTCTTAAAGAGTCTAATTTTACATCTCTTGAGATGCCCTCAATTCTTCCACACTGTTGTGGCCTCCTAGTCAGAGTTTTTGTTGGGTCCAGGGGCAAAATGTGCACAGTCATCACATTCAGAAAAGATTTAAGACGCTAATGGTCTCACATGGAGACAATGCAAATCTGTTGTTGAACTATAAGGCAGGGCCTGCTATTGACTAGGTCGACTAGAAGCCCTGGGTCGGAACTCTCATCTTCACGCTCATTACTGGTGAACTTGACTCACCTGGGAAAGAGTTGATTGGTCGGGTCAAACTTAACGGTAGGGAGATCACAGATGACAATGTACTCCACAATCCAAATGTTTCTTGAGCAGTGCACAGAAGGATCAATCGTACTCGCGGCAGTCATCAACAAAATTGTCTTGTTTGAACAGAAAACCAAGCTAGTTAAATGCACTTTTTTGAGTAGGGGAGGCGGGGTGGTGCTCTGAGGCCCACAGTGATGCTAGAATGATGATCTTGTGTGTTCCCAAATCTTTCAACTGCAGCCAATTACTGGGCCCAAAGGCACAGTCCAACTTTGGATTCAGGGCACCTGATGTCACACTTGCAGCAAACGTTACCATCCCTCTTTTACAAGTGGAGGGGTTGAGGAACATCTCTTGTGTCTCAGCCTGTGGTGGTATGGATAATCATTCCTTATCAATCCTGAAAAATAGGGTATTCCCTGGCAAAGAAGAGCTACTAAAATGTCAACTGTCCCTCAGAAAAGATCGGGATGGGGGTGTGTGGGGGTAGCACTGGGGCTGAATGAGCCATTATCATTTCTTTTTCTTTAGGCCCCTGAGAACAAGAAATGTGGTTAAGAAAAAAAAAGATACCAGGCGTGGTGGGTCACACCTCTAATTCTAGCACTTTGGGAGGCCAAAGTGGGAGGATCGCTTGAGGACAGGAGTTTGAGACCAAGCTGAGCAAGACTCCATCTCTACAAAATATAGAAAAATTAGCCATTTGTGGTGGTGTGCACCTGTAGTCCTAGCTACTTAGGATGTGAGGGCAGGAGTTTGAGGTTGCAGTGAGCTGTGATGATGCCACTGTACTCTAGCCTGGGTGACAAAGGGAGACCCTGTCTCAAAAAAAAAAAGCAAAAACTATATAAAGATTTAAAAACTGTTTTATGTAGAGCCAGACTTGAAGTCCTTCTTTGTAGCTACACTGGCAGTTGGAGGATGGGGAAGACTCAGCCCCTGCTTTGGTTACAGGAGGTGGAGATTTTCTCTTGCAATTCGAGCAGGAGAGTGCCTGTCTAGGCTCGCTCCCTTGGTCTGTCTAAGACATGAAAGGAGGAGCTCAGAGGAAGGGACACCCAGAGTTCTTGTCTGAGAAGTAACATAAAAGAGTGTGACATGGCCGCCCCCAAAAGGAGATGGTGCAGTTTCCACTGAGGACTGAGGAGAGTGGGTGGCCCTCTGTGGGGGTGACGAGGCTGTCTTCAGGATGGGCTGCCGGTCATGGCTGAATAGAACCTGAAAGATACAAGGGCTGGCCACTGGCAGTCTTACCAGTATTGTATCACCATGGGAATGGACTCTTAATATTTGCAGAACACCTACTATGTGCCAGACACTATACCGGGTAATTTTCTTATGCTCTGCACATTTTCCTACGGTTAAAATTCTTTTCTTTTTATAATGGCCAGTATTTGACTATAGCATTCTTTTATTCAAATTAAAATTAAACTTAGTTTTATGAGATCAGTTTAATTAAACTGCACCAGACTTTGCCATTTTAAAACCATTTAACGCTGAAGAACATTATTTTGATATATTGAGCCAGGTATACAGGATGTCTTAAAACTGCATACTTTGACGGACTTATATAAGATGAATTCTACATGAAAAATCAAGCCATGTTTTTATTGTACATTTAATCTAGACACATCCAAACAGTTTAAGTAGGACATGAATTGAAATGTCAGAGTCCATCCTTGATAATGTGAGGGGTGTGACTGTGAAGACACTATCAGTAACAATTGCAGACCACCCAAATGAGAGCAACCAAAGGCTATTTATCCCTGGCTTGGGATACAGCTGTGGATCAGCCTCTGCCACTTGCCTCTGGCAGAGACAGGCAGGCAGGGGAGTAGGGAAGATTTGGTGGGAAAGGAGAGGCTTCAGGTGTGCCCTGATCAGAGGCTGCTGGCATGGGGTCACTGAGGTGGGCTATCTAGAGGCTGTGTAATGATTGGTTGAGGAGAAGTATTTGGCTTTCTCTGGTTAGTCCTCTGAAGTTGGAGGCGGGGGCGAACGTTCAGGAAGCTGGCAGGTATTGATCAAGGCCCAGCTGTTTGTGGCTGATTGCTACAGGGGTTGCTTGGTCTCCTGGACTGGTTGGTGGCTGCAGATTGTGGGTCAGAGTTCTAGTTTTAGATATGGTCTGGCCATGGCCTGTTAGTGTATTGCCAGTAAATTCCCTCCTGGAACCTGTCCATCTTATGATGAGACGCAGTGCAAGGTACACGGAACCAACTGTGATGTGTTCTTGCCAAAAATGTTTCACCCGGGTCTCATCAGGCCTTTAAACCCAGCTGCTTGTTGACAGGAAGTTTAGGGAATGAAGAAACAAAGAGGTGAACCTGAAATGAGGGCTATTCTACAACCCAGTGACCTTGTCTCCTCAATGCTACAGATAAAAGTGTGAGGAGGGAAGGCTGAGGGTGCTGTTTTAGATGAAGAGTCTTAAGAGATTGTAGAATCAAATACCAGGGGGGGAAAAAAGTTATGAGAGACATTTGGGAAACAACTGAGGAGATTTGAATATAGATTCAGACTTACGTGACATTGGGAAGCTATTTGTTAAGTCAGGGTGTTAATGGCACTGTGGCAATGCAAGCTTCACTTTTTATCTATTTATTTTTGAGATTTTTTTTTTTTTAAATTAAATCGTAGCTGTGTACATTAATGCGATCACGGGGCACCATACACTGGTTTTATAGACCGTTTGACACATTTTCATCACACTGGTTAACATAGCCTTCCTGGCATTTTCATAGTTATTGTGTTAAGACATTTATATTCCACATTTACTAAGTTTCACATGTACCCTTGTAAGATGCACCGCAGGTGTAATCCCACCAAACCCCCTCCCTCCGCCCATCCTTCCCCCTCCCTCACCCCTCCCCTTTCCCCCTATTCTTAAGTTATAACTGGGTTATAGCTTTCATATGAAAGTCGTAAATTAGTTTCATAGTAGGGCTGAGTACATCGGATACTTTTTCTTCCATTCTTGAGATACTTTACTAAGAAGAATATGTTCCAGCTCCATCCATGTAAACGTAAAAGAGGTTAAGTCTCCATCTTTCTTTAAGGCTGCAT
>CAUYPK010162546.1:0-20389 GCA_963574355.1 Loris lydekkerianus | reverse complement strand
AATTTCGGCTCTTTGCCTCTTATCATTATTTTGTATACTGTGGCTCTTTGCCAAGTTTGGATTTTGTTATGCTGCTTCTGAGGAGGGACCTCTGAGGAGCGATCTCCGAGTGCGTAGTCGAACTTGTTCGCCACCCCTGGTAAGGTTACAAAAATACAATCTCAGTGTTATCAAAGATTTGAGAAGAAAGTATCTGTAATCCATATTATTTTTTAAAAAGGAGGCAGGAAATAATTTTTAAGTTTAAGAAATGAATCATTACCAAAATGACTCTTATTAACAAATATTTTTATTTTGTTTTACATTTGGTGGCATGAGTAAACCAATTTCTTTAATGTCAACAAAGAAAACCTAAAACTTGATATTTTAGTGAATGAGGAATGTTATTGCCTTTATTTACAGAGAAATAGGTGGGGTAGTAGATTAGAAAAAATTTCTATCTCTCTGATTTTTTTTAAATAACAGCTTTAATAATTTATTATTTCTATAATTCACATACCATAAAATTTACCTTCTAATGCATACAGTTTGGTAATTCCTAACATATTCATGGAGTTGTATCATCATTACCACTATTGAATTTCTCCAGGAAGAGACCCTCTGCTATTACTATTCACTTCCCATTCTTCTTCCCAGCCCTTGGCAACCACTAATTTATCTTTTCCTTTGCTAGATTTACCTATTTTGGACATGTCTTTTTTTTTTTTTTTTTTATTAAATCATACCTGTGTACATTAATGCAGTTATGGGGTACAATGTGCTGGTTTTATATACAATTTGAAATATTTTCATCAAACTGGTTAACATAGCCTTTATGACATTTTCTTAGTTATTGTGTTAAGACATTTGTATTCTACATTTAGTAAGTTTCACATGTACCCTTGTAAGATGCACCGTAGGCGTGGTCCCGCCAATTACCCTCCCTCAACCTATCCACCCTCTTCCCCTCCCCTCCCTTTCCCCTTTCCCCATATTCTTGGGCTATAATTGAGTTATAGCTTTCATATGAAAGCTATAAATTAGTTTCATAGTAGGGCTTAGTACCTTGGATACTTTTTCTTCCTTTCTTGAGATACTTTGCTAAGAAGAATATGTTCCAGCTCTATCCATGTAAACATGAAAGAGGTAAAGTCTCCATCTTTCTTTAGGGCTGCATAATATTTCATGGTGTACATGTACCACAATTTTCATATAAATAGAATCATATGCTATATGGCCTTTTGTATCTGGCTGCTTTAATTTAGCATAATGTTTTTGAAGTTTATCCATGTTGTAGCATGTATCATTACTTTATTCCTTTTTCTTGAATAATATTCTATCATATAGATAATACACATTTCGTTTATTTATTTATCAGTTGTTGGATATTGGGTTGTTTCTACTTTTTTGGTTATTGTGAATACTGCTGTCATTATTCATGAACAGATATTTGTGTGGACATGTTTTCCATTCTCTTGGGTATTCATATATATAGAAGTTGCATTGCTGGGTTATATGGTAACTCTACTTAACATTTTGAGGACCAATCAATAGGTGCACTATTTTACAATCTGACAGGCAAATGTTTAGAAATCCAGTTTGTCTACATCCTTGCCAACACTTGATATTATTTGTCTTTTTATTTTTAGTTATCTTAACTATCTTTAGCTATCTTTATCTGAAGTGGTGGTTTTATATGTACAGTATAATATTACGAGCCACTTTTAAAGCTGTCTTGTATTTTTCAACTACAGGCTTCATTTGGCTATTCTGTGAACTAAATTAAATAAAGCTTAAGTGAAGAATAATGTATTTACATACATAATTTTTAAGGTATTTCCTTAGCGTTTATTCATACATTTATCATATGTTTTGTATTTATTTTTTAATACTTTTGACCGTGTTTGGTTTACTGTTCTTTAAGCTTGGTGTATGGTAAGATCTGAGAGAGCTTGTTAAAATGCAAATTTCTACTAGATGCAAGGGCATGTGCCTATAATACCAGCTATACTGGAGTCTGAGAAGGGAGAATTGTTTGAGCCCAGGAGTTTGAGGCCAGCCTGGACAACAGAACAAGATCCCACTATGTTTCAAAAATGCAGATTTGTGAGACCTTCCTCAAATTCTAATTCACTAAATCTATGATAGGGTCTGAGAATCTTATTTTTTATTAATAGCACTAAGTTATTCTAATGTAGCTGGTTCAGAGATCACAGTTTGATGAAAGAGTTACATGATCTACTGAGCGTTCACACCAACTATGTTCTTTTAGCACCTGCCAGCATCTGTTATGATGTTGTTATTTTGTAATTGAATTGTTGGATTATTTAGGAAATTTAGTGATTGCTTCACTTGTTTTATAGTGGACAGTAGTCCTGATGAGGCTCTGATACATCTTCTTGCTGGTTTGGAAAGTGATGGATATCAGGGGGAAAGAAATAGGATGCCATCACCATGTCGCTCTTTTGGAAATAATAAATATCCCCAAAATAGTGATGATGAAGAAAGTGAACCACAGATTGAAAAAGAGGAAATGGAGCTTAGTTTGGTTATGTCCCAGAGATGGGACAGCAATATTGAAGAACATTGTGCCAAAAAGAGGTAATTTTTTAGTTATTTCAGTTATTTTAATAACTTATTTTGTCATTATTCTTTAATCAGAAATTAATTTCCTTATAGACTTTCTTAATCTCCTTAAGTAGTGGTCTGTTTTTCATATGGCATATATTTTGTATTGCAGGCAAAATAAAGTTTTGCTATATTCAAAAAGTTTAACCTAACTTCTAGAAGTCATCTATTTATATATGCAGTGTTGACATATGTGAGTGATAAATGGGACAAAATCAAAGTGCCTCCTTATCTCAGACTTGACAAAAAGAATGCTTCTAATAGTTAAACTGTATGGATTGGAACGACAATATGTAGACTCAGCTGAAGAAAAGGAATTGCTTCCAGGCCTAGTTACACTAAAGGAATTAAATATTAAAAACTAATGAATAAATTAAATGGATGCATCTGAGAAGCAAACACTAGTATTCTGGTTTGTTTTTCAAAATAAATGATTAAGATGGTATCATGGTTTTCTAAATCAGTCTCTGTGAACTGGCTTCATTTGATTCTTCCCCTGAGCTGTATGCTCTGTATATAGAAAAACTTAAGTCTTCTGAACCTGAAAGACTATGTTCTCCTTTAAACTTCTGTAGGCTATGCTAAAACTTTTTTAAAGTCTATATTTGAAATTTTCAAATCCAAAGCCATTGAAAGGTGGGAGGTTAACCTGTAAAGTCAATGTTCATTTGTATATAACTTAAGTTTTATTTTTCTACTTAATAAATAAGGATATGGAAATCTTTAGATGTGATGTTATATCTACTCTGTGACATAGTCTCTACTGTAAGAATAGGTACAATTTAACTCATGATTAAATTCACATTTGTGTGTTCATTGACCAAGCCAATTTATTCTGTGAAAGCTATGCCCAGTTTAACCTTGGTAAAACAAACTTAAACAGTTCATAAACATATATTAGAAAGAGATTAAATAGGGTAAGTGTATTGTCTAGAAAAGGAATTACTAATTCTACTCTGTATAGTGGATGTTATATTCTGCCCTGCTATATTATAAGTATATTAAGAAAGGAAAGAAAAGGGAAAGAAGAGGAAGAAAACTAGGAAGGAAGATGAGTGGACACTGACACTTTTGAAGAATGTTTGAATATAGAATAGTCTATTTAGAGAGGAGTTATGAGACAGATGATAAATATCTTCATATGTTTTAAAGGTTATGTGGAAAGTGAAATAGACCTGTTCTTTATGGGTACAGAAAACAAAGGCAAGAGCAATGTTTGAAAGTTGAAAAGAAACAATTTGAGGCTGGGCGCAGTGGCTCACACCTGTAATCCTAGCACTCTGGGAGGCCAAGGCCAGTGGATTGCCTGAGCTCATGGGTTCAAGACCAGCCTGAGCCAGAGTGAGATCCTGTCTCTAAAAATAGCCAGGCATTGTGGTGAGTGCCTGAGGTCCCAGCTACTGAGGAGGCTGAGGCAAGAGAATCGCTTGAGCCCAAGAGTTTTGAGGTTGCTGTGAGCTATGATGGGATGACACACTACCGAGGGTGACAAAATAAGACTGTGTCTCTAAATAAATAAATAAATAAATAAATAAATAAATAAATAAATAGAAAAGAAACAATTTGTGTAATATAGGAAGACAGTTACTAAAAGAGTCAGTAACAAAATTACCCAGGAAGATAGCAAGTCCTTCACACACAGACTGTAAAAGCAGAGATTGTTTCAGGTTTTTTGCATTGGGTAGAGAGTGGACTAGATAACCTCTGGTAGTTCTTTCATATTTTGAGGGAGTGATTTTATGACAAATTGTGATTTGGAAAGGCTCAATAAAGAAACTGTTCCATGGGCGGCTCCTGTGGCTGAAAGGAGTAGGGCGCTGGTCCCATATGCTGAAGGTGGCGGGTTCGAACCCAGCCCCGGCCAAAACTGCAAAAAAAAAAAAAAAAAGAAAAGAAAAGAAGCTATTCCATGTATAATATAAAAATGTTACTTCTAAGTTTTTGAGACCAGAGAAAGAAAAAGTTGGGTATGGAGAGAAGGAAAGTTTACCCATCTAGATAAAAGGGAAAGTATCAAGTTAGTATCAGTATGAGGTGAAACTTTAAAGAAACTATCTGGACTTCACTGTCCGTCTGAATTCCTCAGTAACCATACTTTGTAATCACTGTCAGATTGACTCAATACCTTTACTACTCCCTTGCCCCTCTCTAATCCCTAATATTTTCTCTTCAGCCCTGACCTGAGTGCATCCTCACTTATCATTTTGTTCTTGTTTTCTCCAATTCAGAGTATAGTTAGACTTACTAAAATATGTTAGATCTGTTTAGAGATTACTGAGTTCTCAAGCTATATGTATATATCTAAGGATAGTATGAAAAGGAGAATATAAGGAAGAACATGATTAGATAATGATAATCCAGAATATTATGGACCTACAAATACAGGAATTATGGCATTTTCTACCTCACATAAAAGGTATTATAAAGTCTTTTTACAATAACTTTTTCAGATACTATAGTAAGGCACATTAATAAAGTAAATCTGTTTTGCTCTTTAAAAATCACAATTTTCATATCTTTTTTATTGTTTTACTATTATAGAATCAAAATTAAACAAATTACTTGCATCTGAGATGCTCTTCCCTAATGCTTATACTCACCAATGAATTTTAATATTCTCTAGATCACTGTGCAGAAATACCCATAGAAATTCAACTGAAGATGATGAGTCATCTTCAGAAGAAGAAATGGAATGGAGTGATAACAGTTTGCTTCTAGCCAATCTTTCTATACCTCAGTTAGATGGAACTGCAGATGAAAATAGTGGTAAGTAAATGAGTGTACTGTGAGTTTGTGGTCATGTAGGGATTAAAAATATATTTGATTTTGAAACTACAATCATACTTCCTATATAGTTGGCTAAGTGTGGCTTTAGTGATACTTCTTTTGAAAGAAGGCAAATAAATATTTTTTCTTATTTCTAGGAGGATATAACATTTGTTGATCACTGATTTCAAGCATCATAAACTTTTAGCAGTTTATTGTATTAACACTTAAGTGGCACATGAAAGTGCTGTAAGAAATATGCTTATCTTAGAGGCCAAGGTGGGTGGGTGGATTGCCCAAGCTCAGGAGTTCAAACCAGCCTGAGCAAGAGTGAGACTGTCTCTAAAAGAAAGTAGTCGGGCATTGTGGCAGGTGCCTTAGTCCCAGCTACTCAGGAGTCTGAGGCAAGAGAATCACTTGAGCCCAAGAGTTTGAGATTGCTGTGAGCTATGACTCCATAGCACTCAACCCCAGGGCAATTCAGTAGGACTCTGTCTAAAAAAAAAAAAAAACCAGAAATATGCTGATTCTTATTTGAAGTGAGAATATAAAGAACCAAATATATATATTTATTTATTTATTTTATTTATTTATTTTATTTTTTAAGAGACAAAGTCTCACTTTATCGCCCTTGGTAGAATGCTGTGGCGTCACAGCTCACATCAACCTCCAACTCCTGGGCTTAAGCGATTCTCTTGCCTCAGCCTCCCGAGTAGCTAGGACTACAGGCACCCTCCACTTCGCAGGCTAGTTTTTTGTTGCAGTTTGGCCAGGGCTGGGTTCGAACTTGCCACCCTTGGTATATGGGGCTGATACCCTACCCACTGAGCCACAGGTGCCGCCCAAGAACCATATCATTTTATGAAAGTTTTTAAAGTAGTATTTTCCCCTTAGTCCCTTGAAAACACTAAATATTAATTCAGTCTATTGCTAATCAAAGGAATATATATTTAAAATAATTGGCTTGATGCCTGTAGTACAGTGGTTACAGTGCCGGCCACATGCACCAAACATGGCGGGTTCTAATATGACCCAGGTCAGCTAAACAACAATGACAACTACAACAAAAAATAGTCATGGGAGGTGCCTATAGTTCCAGCTACTTTAGAAGGGTATTTGGGAGGCTGAGACAAGACAATTGCATAAGCCTAAGAGTTGGAGGTTGCTGTGAGCTGTGATGCCAGGGCACTGTACCAAGGGTAACATAGACTCTGTCACCACAGGAGCCAGAGCGGCGCCTGTGGCTCAAAAGAGTAGGGCACCGGCCCCATATACTGGAGGTGGTGGGTTCAAATCCAGCCCTGGCCAAAAACTGCAATAAATAAATAAATAAATAAAACAATAATAATAATTGTAATTAACTCTTCATTATTTAGGTTAAGTTATCTTAATAATAGGAGTGACCTTTTCATTAAGATGATCATTTTAAACATACAAACTTCGTATAATTTCTTTCACAGTGACAGTATCTTAATATGGGAAAATATTTTAAAAATTAAAAGAGTAGAATGAAATAAATTTATTTTTCCCTCCTTTCAGACAATCCATTGAACAATGAAAATTCTAGAACCCACTCTTCTGTGATTGCAACAAGCAAGCTATCAGTAAAACCCTCCATCTTTCACAAAGATGCTGCTACATTAGAACCCCCATCTTCTGCTAAGATTACCTTTCAATGTAAACACACAAGTGCCCTTCCTTCCCATGTTTTGAACAAGGAAGATATAATTGAAGACCTTTCACAGCCAAGCAACATAGAAAAAGGTCTAGATAATGCAGTCACTTCTTTTACAAAGGAAAGCACTTACTCTATGAAATACCCTGGATCTATAAACAGTACTGTTCATTCAGAAAATTCTCATAAAGAGAGTAATAAGAAAGATATCCTCCCAGTATCTTCCTGTGAAAGCAGTGTTTTTGATTATGAAGAAGATATTCCATCTGTTACAAGACAGGTCCCAAGTAGAAAGTATACAAACATTAGAAAGATGGAAAAGGATGCCCCTTTTATACATATGCACCGTCACCCTAATGAGAATACATTGGGTAAAAACTCTTTCAACTTTTCTGACTTAAATTATTCAAAAAATAAACTATCCTCTGAAGGAAATGAAAAAGGAAACAGCACAGCTTTGAACAGTTTATTCCCTTCACCATTTACTGAAAATTGTGAATTGCTATCATGCTCAGGGGAGAATAGAACTATGGTACATTCTCTTAGTAGCATTGCTGATGAAAGTGGACTAAATAAACTTAAAATTAGATATGAAGAATTTCAAGAACATAAAACAGAAAAACCAAGCCTCAGCCAACAAGCAGCCCATTATATGTTTTTTCCTAGTGTTGTTCTTTCTAATTGTCTCACTAGACCACAGAAACTATCTCCTGTCACATATAAACTACAACCTGGCAATAAACCATCCCGGTTAAAACTAAATAAAAAGAAACTTGTAGATCATCAAGAGACTTCTACCAAAAGTAGCGAGACTAGATCCACAAAAGAGAATTGTATACAAAACAATCCTTGTAATAGTAATCCTGAGAAGGATCATGTATTGGCCAGTGATTTAATGAAAACCACTCGTGGAACTTTTGAAAATAAAACACCTACAGATGGTTTGATAGACTGTCACTTTGGAGATGGAAACTTAGAAACTGAGCAGTCCTTTGGACTTTATGGAAATAAATATACACTTAGAGCCAAACGCAAGGTAAATTATGAGAATGAAGACAGTGAGTCAAGTTTGGTAACACACAACTCAAAAATTAGCCTACCTCATCCTATAGAAATTGGTGACAGTATAGATGGAACTCTAAAATCTCGAAAACGAAGGAAAATGTCTAAAAAGCTACCCCCTGTCATCATAAAGTATATTATTATAAATAGATTTAGAGGGAGAAAAAATATGCTTGTGAAGCTAGGGAAAATAGACTCTAAAGAAAAACAAGTAATATTAACAGAGGAAAAAATAGAATTATATAAAAAGCTTGCACCTTTGAAGGATTTTTGGCCAAAAGTTCCTGACTCCCCTGCAACCAAATATCCCATTTATCCACTAACACCAAAGAAAAGTCACAGAAGAAAGTCAAAACATAAGTCTGCTAAGAAAAAAACTGGTAAACAACAAAGGACAAATAGTGAAAATATTAAAAGAACTTTGTCTTTCAGAAAAAAACGGTCACATGCTATTCTTTCTCCCCCATCACCATCTTACAATGCTGAAACCGAAGACTGTGACTTAAATTATAGTGATGTGATGTCTAAACTAGGTTTTCTTTCTGAGAGAAGCACAAGTCCTGTAAATTCCTCTCCACCTCGTTGCTGGTCTCCCACAGATCCAAGAGCTGAAGAAATTATGGCTGCTGCAGAAAAAGAAGCGATGCTTTTTAAAGGTCCTAATACGTATAATACCAAGACTATTAATCCTCGTATGGGAAAAAATAGTCGAGCAAGAGCACAGGTTAAGAAATCAAAAGCAAAGCTTGTTAATCCCTCTGTAGTTACTAAGAAAAGGAACAAACGAAATCAGACAAATAAAATAGTAGATGATGGAAAAAAGAAACCAAGAGCAAAACAGAAACAAAAAACAAATGAGAAAGGCACATCAAGAAAGCACATAACACTTAAAGATGAAAAAATAAAATCTCAGTCTGGTGCTGAAGTTAAGTTTGTGCTAAAACACCAGAATGTGTCTGAGCTTACAAATAGTTCTGGAGGCTCTCTCCTTTGTAAACAGAAAGATGTACCACTAATAGGCTCAACTATAGATCATCCCCTTTCTAATCCCCTCCCCATTGGAATTAATGCACAACAGAAGTTATCTGGCTGCTTTTCTTCATTCTTAGAAAGCAAGAAATCTATAGATTTGCAAACATTCTCTAGTTCACGAGATGATTTGCATCCATCAATTGTCTGTAGTTCCATAGCACCTGGAATCTCAAAAATTAATGTTCAAAGTTCTCATAATCAAAGTGCTATGTTTACTCTAAAAGAATCAACTTTGATTCAAAAAAACATATTTGACCTTTCCAACCATTTGTCTCAGGTAGCACAGAATGCTCAGATATCTTCGGGTATAATGTCTCCAAAGACAGAAGATAATACAAACATACAAAAAAACCATTTGTCAACTATTGGAAAGTTAAATGAATATCGTAATTCCCTAGAATCAAAGCCAGACCAGGCATATGCCCCTAATTTTTTGCATTGCAAAGATAGTCAGCAGCAGATTGTGTGTGCAGAACAGTCAAAGCACAGTGAAACTTGTTCTTCAGGAAATGCAACTTCAGAGGAAAGCCAAATGCCTAATAATTGCTTTATAACTTCCTTGAGAAGTCCAATCAAACAAATAGCATGGGATCAAAAACAGAGGGGTTTTATTTTAGATATGTCAAATTTTAAACCTGAAAGGGTAAAGCAGAAGTCATTGTCAGAAGCAATTTCACAAACCAAAGTACTTTCTCAGTGTAAAAATCAAAGTGTTTCAACACATTCAGCATTTGGTGAAGGACAGTCTGGACTGGCAGTTCTAAAAGAATTGTTACAAAAAAGACAGCAGAAAGCACAAAATGCAAGTACTATGCAAGACCCATTACCTAATAAACTTCAACCAAACAAAAATATTTCTAGTTCCCTTGAACATAACAAAGCAAATAAACGGACACGGTCAGTAACGTCTCCCAGAAAACCTCGAACTCCCAGAAGTACAAAACCTAAAGAAAAAATTCCCAAACTTCTAAAAGTAGACTCTCTAAATTTACAAAACTCTGGCCAGTTGGATAACTCCTTATCAGATGATAGTCCCATCTTTTTTTCAGATCCCGGTTTTGAAAGTTGTTATTCACTTGAAGATAGCTTATCTCCTGAACATAATTATAATTTTGATATTAACACAATAGGTCAGACTGGATTTTGTAGCTTTTATTCTGGAAGTCAGTTTGTCCCAGCTGATCAGAATTTGCCTCAAAAGTTCCTAAGTGATGCTGTTCAGGATCTTTTTCCAGGACAAGCTATAGAAAAAAATGAGTTTTTAAGTCATGACAACCAGAACTGTGATGAAGACAAGCATCATGCCTCAGACTCAGCCTCATGGATTAGATCTAGTACTTTAAGTCCTGAACTTTTTGATAAATCATCTATAGATAGCAATGAGAATCATCGGCACAACCCGTGGAAAAACAGCTTTCATCTTACAACTCGGTCTAATTCAATAATGGATTCTTTCTGTGTTCAGAAGGCAGAGGGCTGTCTAAATGAAAAATCCAGATTGAACAAGAGTTCAGTAAGCAAAGAAGTGTTTCTTAGCATCCCACAGGCAAGCAATTCAGACTGGATTCAAGGTCACACGAGAAAAGAAATGGGACATTCTCTTGACTCAGTTAATACCTCTTTTACTACAATACTCTCCTCTCCAGATGGTGAACTTGTGGATGTAGGCTCTGAAGATTCAGAACTGTATGTTTCAAGAAACAATGATCTGTTGACGCCAACTCCTGATAGTTCACCAAGGTCTACCAGCTCTCCCTCACAATCTAAAAATGGCAGTTTCACACCTCGAACTGCTCACATTCTAAAACCACTTATGTCCCCACCAAGTAGGGAAGAAATTATGGCAACTTTGTTGGATCATGACCTTTCAGAAACTGTTTACCAAGAACCATTTTGCAGTAATCCTTCTGATGTACCAGAAAAGCCCAGGTAATTATAATTTTTTTCCTTGAGTCACTCTAAATAAATTGTAATGTGTATAACATTTGATATCTGACTGACTGACATTGTATTTGTAAGTATGTCATTGTGAAAACTACAGATTTTATTAAGAGAATTCTCATACTAACTAGATGGTTGCTCTTAGACAAATTTATTTAAATTAATGAATGTTGGACTTTGATCTACTATTATTTAATACCATGTCTCCATTAAGGATTAGAGGTGCTTACTCTAATGAGGCAAGATTAAGAAGGATTTAATACTTTAAAAGTATTACAATGCTCATTTTAAAATAGTATTTTAAATGATAAACTTTTATGCTTTTTATGACATATCTCTAAATGAAGCTTATTTTTTAAGTTGTTTCTACTATAAATCTTTTTCTTTTCATGTAGTTTCAACATCTTGAATCATAGTTAATATTGTTAGTTTATAAATTATTAGGCATGTAAATGGACATTGGTTTTTCTTATCTCCTTTCTTTTAAGAATCTTTTCAGAGAATTGATAGAAAAATAGGCATGTGTGCTAGCACATACACGTGGCATATAGCGAAATGGAAATCAGAACTGGTTTATCTATCAGTAGTTGAGTAGTTATGCTGTATTACCTTCACCAAGTTAAGGTATTTCTGATAAGAGCTAAATTGGAAAGTATAGCTTAATAGGGGAGATGTAAATGTGCTTCTTGTTCCTGCCCATGTGTCTGTGATCTCATGTACTTAACCAATTGTAGAGAAAGGCGGTTCTTTTCAACCAGCCAATCAGAAGCAGAGGTAGATGACTGAGACAATCCCTGCTTTAGTTTCAATCATGGGAAGAAGTTATGAGTAGCTAACTAGAGCAGAAGAAACACTACACATAAGCACTAATGCTAGTGAAAAACAAAGATATAATGTGGATGTCATTTATACAGTCATTCAAGCCCATAGAACATACTGAGCCAAGAGTGAACCCAAATGTAAACTGTGGACATTAAGTTATTATGATTTGTCAATGAATGTTCAACATTTGGAACACATGTACCACTCTGGTGGGGTATCTATGATAATGGCTATGCATGTACAGAGGTGCATATATGAGAAATCTGTGTACTTTCATTTTTGCTGTGAACCTAAAAGTGCTTTTAAAAAACTACATCTTTTTAAAAAAATTAAAACCAAAATTTCCAACTCCAGCAGCCAGAAAACTCTCCATTTAAGAAAGAGTTGAGAATATGAGATAATGGATATGTTAATTTGTTCCATTATAATGACCATTTGACTGTATACTGGGGGTGCCAAAAGTATATACATTATAAGAGATGTTAACCTATGTGTTATATATTTGTGTGTATACTTTGAGTGCCTCTTGTAATTGCAGAAATCACACGTGACTTATATTCATCTTTTGTTATCGTATATATTATAATTTTAATGTTTTTTCTTTGCTAAAATATATATGTCTTTTGGCACCCTCTGTGTATATATAAAACTATATATATACATATATATTTCATAACATCATGTTATATACCTCAAATATACATAACAAAATTTATTTTTTACAAAGGGGTGAGAAAAGGTGACCAGAAATGTAGAGTAGAAATTCCCTCCTGTTGATAATTGACTTGAAGTGAAGGGCAGAAACATTTCCCTTTTCTTCCCAGCATACAGTTTTGTTTTATTTTATTTTGTTTTGTTTTGCTTAGTACCCACATAGGATTCTTATCTCTATTTCACTGCCAGAATATAGTCTGTTTCTTAAACATTAGTTTCCATTATTTCAGGTGATTTTACTTTAATCAAACTATTTTTTTCCTACCTCAGCCTTACATGTTTTAAATTTTTAGTTAGCTAACTTATGTACTAGTCATTAACTTTATGTTGTTGTTATTGTACAACTTTGACATTTCTCCTGTAGCTGAAATGAAAGAACAATAATCATTTTTAAATACTTTTTTAAAAATATGAAACTATGGCTCAGTGCCTATAGCTCAGCAGCTAGGACACCAGCCACATACACTGGAGCTGGCTTGCCAAACAACGACAATTACAACAACAAAAAATAGCCAGGTGTTGTGGCGGGTGCCTGTAATCCCATCTACTTGGGAGGCTGAGGCAAGAGACTCACTTAAGCCCAAGAGTTTGAGGTTGCTGTGAGCTGTGATGCTACAGCACTCTACCGAGGGCAACATAGTGAAACTCTGTCTCAAAGGTATGGGGGGGGGGGTACAAAGATTCTTTTAAATTGGTTTTGCTACATTACTATAGATTATAGAGACTATAGGAAGAAACTATAGATAAAATCCAGGAATAGAAAATTATATTGAAACTGAAAATAGAGTGTACCTACATAAAATGGGGTGGGGGAGATGCTACAGAGAAAAAAAGATGGGCATTTTAAGACACCAAAATAGACCTTAAAAATCTCTAGGACAGGGAATTAAATATTTTAATAATTGCTCTCTGAGATAAAACAGTTGTCCTAAAATATGTTGTTTATAGGGAGATTGGTGGACGGCTCCTCATGGTAGAAACTCGACTTCCAAATGATCTGGCTGAGTTTGAGGGAGACTTTTCCTTAGAAGGACTTCGTCTGTGGAAAACAGCATTCTCAGCAATGACTCAAAATCCAAGACCAGTGTCACCCCTTCGCAATGGCCAAGCAATTGTCAATAAAGGGCCAAGTAATCGTCACAAAATGGTTGAAGATAAAAAAATTGTTATTATGCCTTGTAAGTGTGCCCCAAGTCGACACCTGGTTCAAGTGTGGCTTCAGGCCAAAGAAGAATATGAACGTTCCAAGAAACTGCCTAAAATTGAGCCAACTGGAGTAAAATCTGCTGAAAAGTTTATTTCTTCAGTTAATCCAGATGACAAACCTGTAGTGCGTCCAAAAGTAGATGTAAGTCCACATATACTCCCTGCTACAGTGCATACCAAGGAGGATGTTGATAATTCTCAGATTGTTTTACAAGCACCAACCACAGGATGCAGTATAACTGTAAGTGAAAATCAGAGGTTACCACCAGTTGCCTCTGCAAATGATCCTGAGAAAGATGAAGATGATGATGGTAACTATTATGTTAGTTCTCCTGATTCTCCAGTAATTCCCCCTTGGCAACAAGCAACATCCCCAGATTCCAGATCATTAAATGGAGATGATAGACCCTCATCATCAGTAGAGGACCTACATTCTTTGGCTGTTGAGAATTTGTTAAAGCCAGTAAAAGATGGTGTACAGAAAAGCCCCTGCAGTGAGCCTTGGAAACCTCTAGTGATATCTCCAATTAATGCTAGGGCAAGAACAGGGAAATATGAATCACTTTGCCTTCATAGTACACCAGTCATGCAGAGAAAACCGGAAAGGCTTCCTGAAGTAACTGATCTTAGCCCTTTATCAGCAGGTAAGTGTATAGATAATGGAAATACTCCATAATTATTCTTCAGAGATAGAAATTAAGACAACATTAGACTGTATAATGAAAAGTCTGAGCTTTTGAGTAAAGTTATGGTTCAGCAAATAAGAAACTTGTTATTTGGTCATATCTTGGAAAGTCATGATATGGAAAACTTTTCATCTTTCTGCTGTGAAATCTACTTACTTTTGCTTCTATTCTATCTTCCTGCCTTTTGAATGAAATGTAGGAACACTCTCAGAAGTGTTTCTACTTGATTTTTTCCATTAACTTTTACACTTACCCAAGACTCTTTCACCTTTTAAAATAGAAGCAAAAAGCAAAAACCTCCTTTGGCCTCAAATCCCCAGCCAAACTCTACTCCTTCTCCTCCTTTCAAGCCAGTTTCATGGAAGATTTCTATAGTTTAACTTCATTTAACTGCCCTCTGCTCATTTCTCAGCCCACTATAAACTGAATTCTGCCCCCCATCATTCCACCAAATTGCTCTAGTATAGATTCACAATAAACTTCTTGTAGTTAAATCCATCAGATATTCTGTAGTCTTATCATGTGGCTTCTGAGCACCCATTTTCTTACTAATCATACCTTCCTTCTTTGAAGCTTCTTCTCCCCTTGGCTTTCCTCTCTTGTTTCCTCCTACTTGCTTTCCTTTGAAGCTTTTCTCACTATTCTCGCTTATTTAAATGTTGGAGTTTATTAAGGCTTATTCTTAAGCCTTCTTTGTATTTTTCCCTAAATGATCGAATTTCTGCCCCCAGGGTTATGACAGATAACTCACAAATTTAAATTTTCAGCTCAGAACTTTCTTTTAAGCTCCAGAATACTTTATCCAGCTGCCTAGGTGGCATTTCTACTTGAATGGTCAATGTTACTTCAAGGTCAATATTTTTAAAACTAACTCATTATCTCACTGTACACATCCACAACCACTCCCCAACAAACGGACACTCATTCATATGTACATTCATGCACATAGAAACCTATTCTGGTCATCTTTTGGTTTTTCTTATTTCAATGAAAAGTGTACTAGTTACACAAGTCAGAAACAGAATTTATTTTTAACAGACACCTGATTCATTACCCACCCTAGTTTCCAGTCCATTACCAAGTCCTATTACTTGTTTATCTAGTGACTAACCCCAAACCTATCTACTTCATTCTACCTCTATCACCACAACCTTAGGCCAACCTATCACTATCTCTTGCCTGGGCTTCTGCACTAGCTATTTTATCTACTGTTAACAATTTCCAGGGTTTTTGCACAGTAATCAAGGAAAAGCCTCACTCTGTTCCTAATTAATTACTTACTCTCTATTCAGATTACAGTTCAAAGAAACCTTCCCTAATTGCCATGACTCGGTAAAAATTTCCAATTATATTCCCCTTTATTGTACTTATTCCAGTTATAATTGTATTTTTCAATAAATATTTGATGAATGTCTGATTTTCTTTCTAGGTCCCCTGAGGGTAGAGACTGTGTTTTTTCTTCCTCATCATAGATAATTTGATAAACAAGTGAATAAATGAATTAAATAATTCCCTAGGGTAATGACTGGTAATTAAAATATAATATTTATTTTAAAATAGAAAATTTTACAGTTACTTTGGTAGAGATCAGAGACTTGAATTAGTTTCATTTTTAAGTTATTAAGTTTTAGAGGAATTCATCGAACTGTATTCACAAAAGGTACTTAAATGTTTAAAACAACAGACTTTAAAAAAAAAAGGTTATTTTTATATACATGTTAAATATGAAATTTTTTCCTACAGAACCAAAAACCCAGAAGTTGAGTAATAAGAAAGGAAGTAATATTGACACTCTTAGAAGAGTACTCTTAACACAAGCAAAGGTAACTATACTAAACATTTCTAAAGATCAGTGAACATGAAGTCTTAATCTTAGATTTCAGTTAGATAATTAATAACTTTGTCTCAATTTAAAACTTTTTATTACTGATATTTTTGCATCATTATTTATTTATCTTTGAGACAAGAAGAAGTTGCCTTTTTTTTTTTTTAGTTTTTTTTTTGTTGTTGGGATCTAAAAGATTCTTATATGTAAATACAAATATTACAGAGAAAGTGAATATGATAGCCAAAATGTGGATTATGAGGATACAAATACATTAACTGATTACTGGCAAAATCAGAACAGTCCAATGACAGCAGAGCTCAAGTAAGTGATTTTTGATCCCACCAAAAATATATCCTTTTTTTTATTTTGTTACTTTTTTCTCAAAATATAGCCTTATTAATTTTTACTAAGTAGCAAAGAAAGTGTCATTTACTACTGAAATTCTGAAAAGTTATAAATGTCTTATTCAAATACTAAAAATATGATAATACTTAACTTAGAAATAAATGATTATGTGAAAAAAGTATGCATACAGTATTATTGAATTAGAAGTGCATTGAAAACAAGTACTGTACCAGTGTATTGTGAACATAAATCAACATTTTGGGGAAAACAGTTAATGAATTTAGAAATCAGAAAAAAATATTTTTTTAACAAATGCAAAGATTCTATTTTTTTCTAAACTCTTGAATATTATTTGCATTGTTTATTTAATTCATCTTTCAGACACGTTTTAGAGTAAAATACAAATTCAGAATTTCAAACTTTTATAAACTTCAGCCAAAGTAATTACAAACATACTGATTGTTTGCTTTTCTAATTTCCAACAGAGATCAAGATAAATGTCCATGTGTTATAAATGTCAACTCTCCCAGGACTATTATTTTCAGTATAGAGTATATCAGATACGTGATATGTCTACATATATCCAGTTCTAGTATCTTGAATTACTAGCATGCAAAAAATATTAAACACTATTTCTCCTTGAACTTAAAGTTAGCATTTATTACTAAACACATAAAGCATATTGTCTAAGTGGGAATAAGTAATCAAAAAATTGGTCATTTATCTTTTTGTGGCTATGTGTGTTCTTTTTAACAGAATCAATTTGCAGTGGTAACTAGTCCAAAGAAGGAAACTTCTCAGATTGATGGACCATCTTTAAACAATACTTACGGTTTCAAAGTCAGCATACAAAACTTGCAGGAGGCAAAAGCTTTGCATGAGGTAATACTACAACAGTAAGGATACATAACACTGTATTTAACTCTTACGTTTTATTTTGTAAAAAAAAAAAAAAAAAAAGTATAAAAGTTTTTAATGGAGGAGGAATGTATTGAATTCTCCCTTAATTATTCTTTTTGTTCTTATTTTTCTTACTATTTTATATGTTTATATTTAATAGAAAAACTTTTAAAGCATCTATAAGTTTCTGAGACAACTTTCTAGTTTCACAAATCTTATAAGTGAAATTCAGCTTACAAAAGGTAAAATTAGAAAAGAGTTTTGAACTATTAGTCTATATTTTGTTATTTGGGGATTGTTAGAGTGAGATGTTATGTCACATTCCATATGCGATATTTACTTGTATTTTCTGTTTGATTAACTCATTGGATTAGAGCTTGTTAATAGATTGATTCATTCCCACGATATGTATATAACCTGCTCATTTTCACAGTACAGATTCTGTGCCAAAGACTAGACCTCTGTATCACAGAAATGTACATTAGTCACAGTGTGGAATGGAGAGAATATGTGCATAGGTCACTATAAATTTATTTGTATACAGAAAACAGACTCAGAGCACGTATCTGACTGGCAATAAGGTGAAAATCATAGTACAATTTTATTGTTTATACCTGTGTTGTTATTATAGTAGCCAGTAGCAACGCTGCTGCTGAGAACTTAAAATTTGGCTTATACAACTCAGGATCTGAATTTTAAATTGTATCTAATTTTAATTAATTTGGATTTAAAAACTGATACTTGGCTTATTTATTGAAAAACTTCTAAATATGTTTGGAATAACTTTAGGTATATGAAACTTTTTTTAACTGTAAATTTATGATATCTAAATACAGATCATTATTTTCATAGAAAATTTTGCATACACATTGCAATGTGCTATAAGTGTAAGATACATAACTAATTTAAAAGACTTGGTGGGAAAAAGACCCTAAAATATGTCAGTAATATTTATATTTGTTTCATGTTGAAAGGATAATATTTTTGTTCAAACATGGTGACTCACATCTATAATCTCAACACTTTGGGAGGTGGAATCAGGAGGCTCACTTGAGGCTAGGAGTTCGAAACCAGCCTGGGCACCATAGTGAGACCTGTAGCCTATTAAAAAAAATTTTTTTTTAATTAGCTAGGTGTGGAAGGCACATGCCTGTACCCCCAGGCTGAGATGGGAGGAAGAGGAAGCCCAAGAGTTAGAGGTTGCATTGAGCTATGATTACAAAGCTGTTCTCAAGATTTGGCAATAGACCAAGACCCTGACTTTTCTTTTAAAAAGATTTTAAATTAATTTAACTTGCTTTTGTTTTTTTAATGTGGTTACTAAAAAATTTTAAATTACTTGTAGGCTTTTAACATATTGAAATATAAATATAGTAGAACCTCTATAGTTGACATTTCTCTACATTGACCACCTCCTTAAGCTGACTTAATTTTCATAGACCAGTTATGTTGTTGACCAGTTTATTACAAAGTTGTGGTCCAATTTTTTCATCATAAGCTGTTCTAAGGGTTAGGTTAACATAAACTGAGAGAAAAATTTTAATATTACTTTCATTTTTACACTAAATTTGAACTGAGAATTATAATTTTTTTAGAATTAAAATAGAACATAGTCTCACTATTTAATTTACTCATTTGTGAATCTTTTTTCATTCAATAGCATTAGTTCCTATTTTGTACCCGGATGTATACTGGCTCCCAAAGCCTAGATAAATTAAGTGATAAACTCAGGAGTACATGTTTTAACAAATGTATACCTAAAGTCAGAAAATAAGAAAAATACGTAGTTAAAAATATTTATGAAAGCAAATTTTTGATAAACCTAGCAAAAAGACCTGGTATATTTGATTAGTCTCTTATTTGAAAAATGTATATTTCTACATTTTCTAGGTAACCCCATTTCAGAATCACAAGCCCTCTTAAAGTTGAAATCCCAGGAGATTTGGATGGTGCTAAAAGCTTTTTCCTCTTAATACAGGCTTTCCTCATCAAAGGCACATTCCAAACAGCCTCCTAGTGGTCAAAACAGGGAATGAACCATTCACTTGCTTTCTCTAGGAAATTGTGCCTGTAGCATTCATTCTTTCCCTTAATTTCCATTACCCTGGGATAATCTCTCTCTCCTACATATTGATAGTCAATGCACAAGATAAGGGTTGTAATTTTGCTCCCCTTTCTTATCTTCCTTCTACCTAATCACACTCACTCTGTCTCTCACTATCTTTTTTATATAGAGTAGTTTGCTTTAAAAAATACTTCTAAGCAAAGTAATGCTTTTTATATTAAGGAATAGAAAAGCAAAATGTGAGTGTGAAGATTTGGCCTAGTGAATAAAATAAATCATTAAATTTCCAGGACTCTTTTGACTTGAAATTATCTTCACAGGCTTCTCCATAGTCTTTCCACATGTTCATGCTTTTCTTTTTTTGTTTTTGGTTTTTTGAGACTGAGTCTCACTTTGTCGACCTTGGTAGACTTCCATGGCATCATAGCTCACAACCTTAGTCTCTTGGGCTTAAGCAATTCTCTTGCATTTCTCTTTTTCTTTTTTCTTTTTTTTTTAATTCTTAAATCATACCTGTGTACATTAGTGCAATTGCCTGTACCCATTCTAAGATGTACCATAGATGTGGCCCCACCCATTACCCTCCCCCCAGCAAAGCTTCCCCCCTCCCTTCCCCTTCCTTGGTCCTTTCCCCATAGTCTTGTGGTATAGTTGGGTTATAGCCTTCATGTGAAAGCTATAATTTAGCTTCATAGTAGGGCTGAGTACATTGGATACTTTTTCTTCCATTCCTGAGATAC
>CAUYPK010162543.1:0-23379 GCA_963574355.1 Loris lydekkerianus | reverse complement strand
TGGATTCTATTTCTTCCATTCTTGAGATACTTTACTAAGAAGAATATGTTCCAGCTCCATCTATGTAAACATGAAAGAGGTAAAGTCTCCATCTTTCTTTAAGGCTGCATGATATTCCATGGTGTACATATACCACAATTTGTTAATCCATTTGTGGATCGATGGGCACTTGGGCTTTTTCCATGACTTAGCAATTGTGAATTGGGCTTCAATAAACATTCTGGTACAAATATCTTTGCTATAATGTGGTTTTTGGTCTTCTGGGTACCTTGGGGAACACTCAGAGATCTAAAAATAGATCTGCCATTCAATCCTATAACTCCTCTATTAGGTATATACCCAGAAGACCAAAAATCACATTATATAACTCAAATTCTTGGGCTTAAGCAATCCTCCTTCTTTCACCTCCTCAAGTGCTAGGAGTGAGCCACTTCATCTGTCCCATTCTTCTCTTTTCCTTAAGAGCTGTTAGTCATCCACAGACCAGAGTAAAACTTCAGTACTGTGGAATACAAAGGAAAAAAAAACTTCATTAAGTAAAACATATTGGTTTTATAAGAGTTTTAAATAAATGAAGTTTTATTAATATTAATTAAATCTGAGATATGGACCTGAGCACAGATGAACAAGAGAAATGTAAACAATGGCCAGGTCCAATTTCAGGGTTATATAACACATGCCCAAATGTTCCTTAATACACAAGAATTAATTATTTTCCTTAATATACAAGAATTAATTACTGCACCCAAATTAATAGGTTTGGTGAATGTGGCTTTAATTTCATGAGACTGATGTTTGCAAAGCTTGATTATCTAGAAATATACCTGCATGATTATATACTGTTTAACATAATTCATTTTGGAAAACTGAATTCAAAGATAGGACTTGTGTTTCATCAAAATAAATATACATGACTGCATTGACAGTTTCAGTTCCTCCTTATTCACCAGTTATTTTGATGTCTTGTTGAAATGGTCTTAACTTTTGCGGTGAGGATTTTTTAAAAAGAAGCTCTTCCCCTCACAGGGTCATACTTAGCTTAACTCTGCAGAGAATTATGGCATCCCATATGTATCTGATTTATTACACCGGTACTAACTTGAAATACTCTGCTCCATCTGTAGACTAAAACATGAAATAATAGGTTATTAGTATCAATATTGCCAGTCAAATTAGCTAATGTTTGCCTATAGAAGTCAAGTAATTGGATGTATACATAGAAAACATTACCCAGCCTTGATATGAATATGCCCTGCTTGTTACTTCAGTGCATATGTGAACTTATCTCTATGACCTGTTATTCCTTTCCTCCTTTTACACACCTCTCTAGGCCTTAATCTATTTTAATTCTTCCAACACAACAGACTCCTTACTGCTTCAGGACCTTTGCGTTGGGTTTCCCTCTGCCTAAATGCATGCATGGCCTAGTCTCTCGCTATTCTCAAGTCTTATCTGAAAGTCTTTTTGTCAATAAGGTCCATTATTATTATCCTAATTTGTTCTTCATTTGCACTTATTATCATCAGACATAGTATATAATTTATTTATTAATTTTTATTTTACATTTTGCTTCCCCTATTTCCTACATATAATTTTCACAAAAGCATGAGTATTTATAGAAGGAATACATGAATCTTGATTTCAAATACAATGCAATGAAAAAAGAACGAAGTATTTCATTATTAAAGGCTATCGTACCTTTAATAAAAGACTATTTATGGGAAATAATAGTTTATAAAATGTTAATCTAGGAAAAAGATTAAAAAAATTATATACCGTGAAATATTTTAATGATTATATTAGTAAAGAGAACAAGGTAAAAAGAGAATTTGAATGATTACAGACAACTCAATACAATTAGATACATCTTATTTTACAAAGTAAGACTCCAAAGGGAATCTGTCCACACAATCCATACCATTACAAACTAAATTTTAACATCTGTGCTACTTGCTGGCCCTGAGAAATGGAAATAAGTCTAGAGCTAATAGAAAGACTCTATCTCTTTTACAAGTGAAACGTGAATGTTACAGACAATAGAGAACTCATGTTTTTAAATGTATTGTGTATTATCAGCCTAGTAACAGCATTTAAATTCAATTCACAAAACCACTTTAGATTAAGGCAGCATTAAAAAGGAACCTGTCAATGCCAGTGCTGAGAAACAACCAAATTTAAATTTTACTGTGCACTTTTAAATTTTAAGGTGGCTTCATGTAGTTTAATAAACTAACTATATTATCTGTTATGGTACCTCCTTATATGGTGTTAATTACTTCCCAATATGTTCATATTCTCCAATACAATGCTCTCTTACCTGTTTTTCATTTCTCAATATGGATAAATTTTGGGACACTAAAGTACATATAATAGAGAAATGGCAAATCACCTTTACCCTTGAGATATGTTCATGTATTCTGTTCCTACAGTGCACTCTGAAAAGCACATTGAAGTATATGTAACTTACTTTGAAAATGTTGCTTTGCCTTAAAAATCTTAAAAAAATTTTAAAAGAGCCCTTACAAATATGAATAAGGCCATTACTAGCAGATAAAGAAAACTGAGAATCAAGTAGGAAAATTTCAAAATTCCGATAAGATAAAGTCATTTCTTTCAGTGAATAAAAGCAGCTTCTCTCAGAAACAGATTTTATTTCCTAGTGGAAGAAAGGCTACTGTTCTAATACAGCTAACATGGCCAGCATATCTTCAGATAAAAACTCTTACCTCAGGGAAAGAGCTGTCAAATGAAAGAATCAATCAAACAGTACCTGTTTGAAAAGACTAATCACAAACTGAGCATAAATGAACTTAGATCCAAATACTTTTGCTTGGGCTGCCTGTGAGTGGTGAAAAAATTGAATGATGCCAAGCACTGGATTCAAGTCAACAATCATCCAATGATTGTTGCATGTACTTACTGTTGTGCCCACTGGTGATAAACGCCTATACTTTTTGCCCTGCCACATTCTCCTATGTCCTTCCTATGTGTTATTTTTTAAAAGTATTATACTAGTACACCATTTCCCAGAAATGAATTCCAGTTCTTCCTCCACTCTCTTCTCTTACAGTGTCTTTCCTTTTATAGTTATTCTTGTGAAATCCAAATGTGACCTCACATAGACCATGTGATGGAACTTTGGTTACAAATATAAGATCCCAAGGCTAGAAATTTTCATTTGGTTTGCTTTCAACTATACATCTCTTACCTAGACATGTCCTTTCACTCAGTTGGTATTGAAGAACTATTTATTGAATTAATAAATCAATTTTGCCATGGTAACAAATTGTCCTTGGCATGAAAGGACAATGTTCTTCATAATATAGCCTGAAAACACTCTTCTGGGTCTTTTCTCATAATTTCTTCTAGCAAATATGGTCTATGCTCAAATTACTCTCACTGTAGCAAAAATTCACCATGTTTTTATAGGCTGCCCACATTCCTTTGCCACATAGGCCTTTCTAAAGTGGCTGGCAAGGAGAAGGTCTACAGAGTTGGATAGCAAGATACAGTCTGCTATTGAAAACGGAATTTCTCTAATTTTTCCCAAGAATGGAAGAAAAAGTATCCAATGTACTCACTCCTGTTATGAAACTAATTTAGGGTTTTCACATGAACTCATCTTATTCTTAAAGTAATCTGTGAGTAGTAGTATTTATCCTTATTACACAGATGAGAAAATCAAGTTACAGAGAGGTTAAATACAATCTAAGTGCCTATCAATCAATAATATATTAAATAAATCATGGCATAGCCCTACAAGATAATATAATGGGATCAACGTGATAAAAGTAAATCCATGTAAATTAACACATGTAATTAATTCATTCTTTAGTGGAAAATCCATTCTTTAAATACATTAGACTATGTGATATTTTGTGAAAAAATTATATCTATTTCCATATCAATTGATTCCTATGTCTTTTACCTTTAATCAAATTCATATCTCATCTGTATTTAAAGGCTCCAATTTGCATAGAGAGATATCTTAATAAAGTATCTTTGAAATGATAAAATAGTTTATTTCTGGGTCAGTAAATTTGGAGTGATTTTCAAATTTTCTTTTATTCATAACTTTCTGCAATTGCTTAAATTCTTAAATATAAAATATTTTTTCTCCAGGATGGTGCATATTTTTATCTATAATAAAAAATAAATAAATAAATAAATAAATAAATAAAGGAATAACATGTATGTGTCAGAATACTCTACATTTAAAATTAAATCGGAAGCATGAGTTGCAGAAATATAAACAGCAGTGTCTTGTGATGGTGGATATAATCAGTTAATTAAAAAAAAAAAAAAGAAAAGAAAATTTGTAGTACAACTGTGGACTAAGCATAAGTGACTAAGCATGTTTAACTAAACATCATGCATGTTTTAAATGTTTGAATGATCTAATTAGTGTCTATGGGCAGTCTGCAATACTATATAGCATAGAGTTAAGACTATTTCTGTGTAATAGCGTTGTAGGGAACTTAAAAAATATATTTTCTAGTTTATCCAAGTTTTCCAATTTTCATCAATGTGCAGTAACATTGGTTTATAAACACATTCAAAATAAAACAAGTCAGGATATCCCATGAAGTAAGTAATCCTTGTTGATCTGAAAACTCTGTGAACACACACTATATATGTTTCTTCCAACATATCTTTACTAATGGTTTTTGTTGTCATTTGTGCTTCTAAAAAAATCCAGAAACCCCCCCCCCCCCATGGGCAGGCCTTTCTCTCCTCATTCTCACCATCAGCGTTTACAGCACTGAGTTTTTCTTCTTCACTCTGTATTTTTTCTTCAGACTCTGAAGTTTAAGTTCATCATTGCTAATTCTACAGTGTTAATGTTGCTCTCTATTGCTTTTAATGCAGATTCCTATTCTATTATTGCCTTTTCAACCTCCTTATAGCCTTTCTTTATCACTGGAAACTTCTGTTTTTACCTCTACCTGCCTCTCAGCCAACTTGCTTCTTATCTCTATCTTTTTTCATATAATCTCATCTTTCCTCTGTGTATTCAGTGACAGTAGTTTTCATATTCTATTGATATTATAAAACAGAGGGTTTATGCAATTTCTATTTTCTTCAGTGACTTTTAAAAAGTCGATTTTCTATCAAAGAAATGCAAATCAAAACTACCTTGAGATACCATCTAACTCCAGTAAGATTAACCCCTATCACAAAATCCCAAGACCAGAGATGTTGGTGTGGATGTGGAGAAAAAGGAACACTTCTACACTGCTGGGAGGAATGTAAATTAATACATTCCTTTTGGAAAGATGTTTGGAGAACACTTAGAGATCTGAAAATAGATCTGGCATTCAATCCTATAATTCTTCTACTAGGTATATACCCAGAAGACCAAAAATCACATTATAACGAAGATATTTGTACCAGAATGTTTATTGCAGCCCAGTTCATAACTGCTAAGTCATGGAAAAAGCCCAAGTGCCCATCGATCCATGAATGGATTAATAAATTGTGGTATATGTACACCATGGAATATTATGCAGCCTTAAATAAAGATGGAGACTTTACCTCTTTCATGTTCACATGAATGGAGTTGGAACATATTCTTCTTAGTAAAGTATCTCAAGAATGGAAGAAAAAGTATCCAATGTACTCAGCCCTACTATGAAATTAATTTATGTCTTTCACATGAAAGCTATAGCCCAGTTATAACCTAAGAATATGGGGAAGGGGGAGAGGTAGGAGAGGGAGGGAAGGGAGGAGGGAGGATGGGCTGAGAGAGGGTGATTGGTGGGATTACACCTGCAGTGCATCTTACAAGAGTACACGTGAAACTTAGTAAATGTAGAATATAAATGTCTTAACTCAATAACTAAGAAAATGCCAAGAAGGCTATGTTAACCAGTGTGATAAAAATATGTCAAATGGTATATAAAACCAGTGTATGGTGCCCCATGATCGCATTAATGTACACAGCTATGGTTTAATTAAAAAAGAAAAAGAAAATGCTTTGGGCTTGAGTTGAGGGGGACATGGATATACAGATGGCAGTGACCTTTTGTATATGCTCACGGTCAGCCCACTGGCACAGGAATGGCTTTCAGGGATCCTCTGCCACCCACTCAGCAGACTCGCTGGGCATGGAGGGGTGACACAAAGGTAGGTAGGGCATGACCTGTAACAAAGAAATGTGCTAGAAGAAATACTGAAGTATCTTTCTCTCCATGGAAAGTGGCTTTGTCATATGCAGAAGCAAATGAAAAGTAGATAGTGAAAAATTGATGGGGAAATGGGTTTTAGAGGAGTGTTGGAAGATTATTAAAAATATTACATAATTTTTCTGGATTCTGTGATGTTTTGGTAGCTTTCGGCCTTTTAAAATTGTGATTTTTTTTTTCTAATTTAAGTAAATGATAACTTTAATGCTGAAGTCTATATTCCTAATTTGTTTTTTTTTTCTACAGAGGGCTCCCCCAAATCTTTCATGCTTTGGGCCTCACAAAACTTGGATTCACTCCTCTAGCTCTAGAAAAAATTTACAACTAAAATACTGATTGTATGACAGTTTGCATGCATGGAAAAATTATATTGTAAGGCTTTTTACAGTTAAGGGGGATTTAGCTATAGGTTCAAAGAATATGAAGTAAATTTTTAAAAGAAATGATTATTAACTTAAGAAATAAAAGTTGTGCAAGAAAGGAAATGTAATCATATAATACATAGTACTTGGCTCAGAAGTAACAATATTGACTGATACACATTCCAAATTAGGATTTAACTACAAATCATAGACTACAATGAAAGATTTGACCTCATTTGCATGATAGTGACTAAATAATGTGTACAACTGATAACAAAGATATACCAGCTGGCATGTATTATTTGGAACTACAGATGTCAGTACTAGAAGAAACAACTGAATATTGACAGTGGTTTCTTTGGGCAATGGGAGGAACTACAGTGAGAAAGATCGGTGACTTTCTAGCCCTATATGCCTTTAAAGTATGTGTATTATCACTTTCATAATTTTTTTTAATTTAATGCCAATCACGTAAATTTTAAAGGCGCAATCTTAGAAAATTTTGCAACTGAGAATTGGGAAGTCTTGACCCATCACAACCTTACAAGCGAAAATTACTTTGAAACATTATACAGTACAACCTCCATAGTTGACCACCTCCTTACATTAACCAACTCCTTCAGTTGACCTAATTTTCATAGACCACATACACACCACATGGATGTATCGGTGCAGCAGACCTAGTTCTTTATGTCGACCACCTCTGTATGTTGACGAGTTCCTTACAATCCCTTGGGTAGTTAAGTTACAGAGGTTCTATTGTAGATGAAAACAAAGAAAAATGGCAAGTACTTGCCCACCATGTAGAATGATTAAATAATGCAGGGCACATTCATGCTGTGGACTTCTCCATAGCTGCCAGGTTCAATGAGGTCAAACCTATCAGGTAACAGCATAGATTTGAACTATGTCCGCAAGATGCAGTGAATGAAAAGGCAAACTAGACAATGATATAGAGTATTGCATATTTGCATGTACACAAGAACGGTTCTGACATATTACTCATGGAAGAGTAAGCTCTGGAGAGAAGGGGGAGGAGTGAGAGAAGGACACTCCCTCTGTGTGCACAACAGTTTTTACTAATAGTATATATGACCTTTGTAACTTAAAAAAGTTAAAGATATAACTTCTGGCTGTGCACTGTGGCTCACACCTGTAATCCTAGCACTTTAGGAGGCCGAGGCAGGTGGATTGCTTGAGCTCAGGAGTTTGATACTAGCCTGAGCAAGAATGAGACCCCATCGCTACTGAAAATTAAAAAAAAAACTAGCCAGTGGGTGCCTATAGTCCCAGCTACTTGGGAGGCTGAGGCAAGAGGATCTCTTGAGCCCAAGAGATTGAGGTTGCTGAGAGATATGACAAGGCCATGGCACTCTACCCAAGGTGATAGATGAGATTCTGTCTCAAAAAACTAAAAATGTGATGGCTTGGGGCCCATAGCTCAGCAGTTAGGGCGCTGGCCACATACACCAGGGCTGGCAGGTTCAAACCCAGCCTGGGCCTGCTAAACAACAAAGACTACTGCAACAACAACAACAACAAAAATAGCTAGGCATCGTGGTGGGCGCCTGTAGTCCCAGCTACTTGGGAGGCTGAGACAAGAGAATCGCTTAAGCAAGCCCAAGAGTTTGAGGTTGCTGTGAGCTATGATGCCACATCACTCTACAGAGGGGGACATAGACACTGTCTCAAAAAAAAAAAATTAAATAAATAAGTGATTGCTTAAAGATCCTTTCAAGGTCAGTTTCAGAATGATTTTCAAAAGCAAAGGAAGTTTATTCACTGTGGAAATTGTTGATGATACCAAGTGTTGGAGATCAGTCTAGATCTGTATGGGGGTGGGGGAAGACAGCCAACTTGCCCTCCTCTTCTTTGTGAGCCCAGGGTGTTCCTTGGGACCTCAGGGAAACCTGCCTCCTTTGGGAGCCCCCCGCCCAGCCGACCCCTCCCCAGGAGAGCAGGCTGCTGCCAACTTCGGCTCTCAGCCCCGCCCCCAGGAGGCGTCCTATGGAATTACACCTTGTGGATTCCGGGGGGCCCCCTCCTCTCCCTCCTCTTTGCACCCTATATTTCCAAGTTCCAAATAACCAGACCACACAGTTTCAACTGTTTGTTTCTTCTTTCCTTACTCCATGGAGGAGGCTGAAAATTATAATAGTTACCTCGTGGAAAGGTTGGCTCCCAGCCTTCCCAGGGTCTGAGACTCTTAACCCATCCCCCTTTCTATCTTTCCTCAAGCCCTCACCATCACCCTGAATCTATTTTTCTTTCTTTCTTCGAAATCTCCAACGGAGAAGTGGGGGAAGGCAGGGCTGTGCCGGGTCAGGGTTCCTGGGCGGTGCTATTCCGCCTCTTCTCACACACCCAGCGGTACACCTGGAGGCAGAAATTGTCGTTCCAGCGGCCATCCGGCCGCATCTCCGCGCAGTCTTCACTTGCATCCATCTCGTGTCCCTGCCAGTTATCCGGCTGAGTGATAGCCCAGTTTCTAAGGAGGCAGGACAAAGCTCCGCTCTGACACCTTCCCCCATCCCAGCAACCCTCACACCACCTCAGAAAAGCCTTGGAGGGTCTCAGGGCAGAAGGCAAAGCCTTGAAGGTTGGGAGCTGGAAGGAGAGAGGTGGGGATTTTGGTCGCTGGGGAACAAGTGGGAGTGTAGTGGGGTGAAAGGCCAGGTGGCCGCCCCCGACACAATCTAACAAGCTGATGGAGGGGGAGCCACTTACTTGTAGTTGTACCTATACTCTGTTCCGTCCACCCATTTCCAGGAACCATCACTGTCAGTGAGACCTATCCAGGTATTAAAGGGGTTTGTGTGTTGTACAATGAATTTCTGGGAAAAGAAAACAGGAGAGAGAGAAATCTCTAGCCCCTTGTCCCTTTATTCTCCCTTCATGCAGGTGTGAAACTGTGGCCTCACTCCCCAGGCTGAAGCGTCAGCTCACACCCCGGCTGCCTCCTAGCTTTTTCTTCAATGTTCCTGGCTGTTGTTCAGTGCATTCACTAGGCTAGACTTCGTGCCTAGTTTTTATTTATTTTTTTTTTTTAAACAGAGTCTCACTATGTCGCCCTTGGTAGAGTGCTGTGGCATCACAGCTCACAGCAACCTCAAACTCTTGGGCTTAAGCAATTCTCTTGCCTCAGCCTCCCAAGCAGCTGGGACTGCAGACTCCTGCCACAACGCCCAGCTATGTTGTTGTTGTTGTTGTTGTTGTTGTTGTTGTTGTTGTTGTTTAGCAGGCCCCGGCAAGATTCAAACCCGCCAGCCCCTGTGTATGTGGCCAGTGCCATAACCACTGAGCTATGGGCGTGGAGCCTGTACCTAGTCTTTACAAGCATTATCTCATTTAATCTTCAGAAGTCCTTAAGTTAGACAAACAATCATGCTTTGCAGGGAGCTGGCAAAGCCCAGACGGCCAGTCCACTGCCTGAGTTTGTGACCACTGCCCTCTGTTTACAGCAATGCCTGGTATCCCGCTTCATTCCCAACTCATGGCTTCTACCCCTGGCTCCCATCCTTTCCCTGTCTTCTGCCCACAGCCTCAAAGTCCTGGAATCTTGACCCTGTCCCTGTTACCCTCACAGGCCCCAGACCATGAAGGATCTCAGCTTCTCTTGCCTCTCAGGTTGCTCTTGCTTCCACCTGTAGCTTTTGCTTCCTGAGGTTTGCCAGGCCCACGGGCTTCTAAGCTTAGATCCTCTTCCTGGAGCCCCATTATGACCTGGCTACATGGACTCTAGCAGTCAGTGCTAGAAATGGGGGCATGCCTGTGTGTGAAGGCAGCCCAGTCAGCCGGCTGGCAGGGACTTGGGTAAGGGTGTCAATTGAACTTGGCAGGTGGATCCCCAGAACTTGTGCGCAACCCCTACACAGGAGCCCCCCAGATGTCTTTCTCTTACAGATATGGCTACTCCTGGGGATGTAAATGCCAGTCCCAGGGCTTGGAAGAGTAGCAGGGAAAGGTATGATTGCCTAGCTCTGTGGAGAAAGCAGAGGGATGGATCTGGTGCCCAACATGCACTTCTAGTGGTTCTCTCTGACCACTTTGCATATGAAGGGCCTCAGCTGCATTTAGGGGAAAATTGACTGAGTCCACTCACATTCCCTAGAGACACAAGGAAGGCTATGGTTAGACATGCAAGGGTTGCATCAGTTATTTGCACCTCTAAACTCTAGAATCCTGCCAACAGCATCCTGTGCATGAGGAGATGCCCTCAGAAGCAGGTACAGCTGCTCCCCAAATTCAGAGGAGTCCACAGAGTGGGAAAGAAAGTGCCTGGAGCCAAGATATTCTATCCATTGCCACCTGCTGCCCAATCTCCTCTCCCTGTCATCACAAGAAACTAAATAATTGATTGGGCATGGTGGCATATGCCTGTAATTCTATAACTCTAGGCTTTATAAGGCAAGAAGATCACTTGAGGTCAGAAGTGCAAGACCACTCTGAGCAAAGCAAGACCCCCATTTTTACCAAAAGAAAAAATATTAGCTGGGCATGATGGTCCCAGCTACTCTGAAGGCTGAGGCAGGAGAATCCCTTGAGCCCAGGAGTTTGAGGTTGCTGTAAGCTAGGCTGAGGCCATGGCAGTCTAGCTCAGGCAACAGAGAGCAAGACTCTGTCTAAAAAAAAAAAAAAAAAAAAAAAAGGAAAAAGAAAAGAAAAGAAACTGTATAACTGAGCAAAGATTATAGATCAACAATATCCAGCCCTCTGTGCTGAAGACTGAATGGAGAACTCAAATAGCACCAGGTGATCAGAGTGGACAGTCCAAGACAATTCATCCTCCCTTTGCTGGGTAAACAAAAAAGAAAAAATTACACACATTCATAAAAGTGGCAAGGAGGAAAATCAATATGCATTTTATCCCTCCAAAAGGAGAAGAAGAGGAAGAGGAAGAGAAGGAAGAAATATCTGTCCTACAAAAGGAGAGGTGAAAGGCAAACTTTGAAAAGACTTGTTTCAGAATATATGGGGATTTGGAGAATAATTCTTTTTATTCTCAAAAAATTACAAAGGAAATGTATGATATAAAACACCAAGGAAGATATCAAAGAAGAGAAGAGAATGCAATTATAAAGAAAAGAATTTTTTGGCTCGGCACCTGTAGCTCGGCAGCTAAGGTGCCAGCCACATGCACCTGAGCTGGCAGGTTCGAATCCAGCCTGGGCCTGCCAAACAACAATGACAGCTGCAACCAAAAAATAGCTGGGCGTTGTGGTGGGCACCTGTAGTCCCAGCTACTTGGGAGATGGAGGCAGGAGACCCGCTTGAGCCCAGGAGTTGGAGGTTGCTGTGAGCTGTGATGCCACGGCACTACCCAGGGCAACAGCTTGAGGCTCTGTCTCAAAAAAAAAAAATGTAGGACCAGGCATAGTGCCTCACATCTGTAATCTGAGGTTCTTCAAGCTCAGGAATTCAAGACCAGCCTGAGCAAGAGTGAGACCCCTGTCTCTACTAAAAATAAAAAAATTACCCAGGCATTGTGGAGGGTGCCTGTAATCCCAGATAATTAGGAGGCTGAGGCAGGAGGATCACTTGAATCTAGGACTTTTAGGTTGCTGTGAGCTAGGCTGAGGCCATGGCACTTTATCCTGAGCAACAGAGTCTCAAAAAAAATGTAAATAAAATACACTTATCTAATTAAAGAAAAGATACTCTTATCCAATTTTTAAAAATTGAACAAAACATATACACAAGCTATAGGAGACATATCTCCATCTGGTTTACAGAGTAGCATCTCTCTGGATATTGCCAGATGAACCCAAGATTAATCAATCAGAACCTTTGAAGGTGAGACCTGGGAGGTTGATATTTTCTTTAAACTCTTCAATAGATGACAATGTACAGTCAAGGCTGAGAATCACTAATCTAAAACAAAGAGATTCAAAAAGGTTAGAAATGAAAGGACAGAGATACAGCAAACAAGTGCAAGTGCAAAGGAAAAGAAGTCAAGAACTATGGTATTTTATATATCAGATGATGAGTTCGAGGCAAAAAGTACCAAGTGAGACCCTGACATTTACTTCACGATGATGAAAGCACAATCCACCAACAAGCTACAGCGGTCATGAACTTGTGTGCCACATCGCAGAGCTCTGAAATTGTAGGTTGAACGGTGTGAAATTGACATTTTTATAGGTCAAAATAGTTTAAAGATTGGCGAGTTCAACCTGATCAGTAAAGCAAAATCTGTTTGTAATCACTTGCAAAGGACTTACACAGCCTGATGCATAACAAACACTCAATGAACATATTCTGGCCTACATGTCACAGGGTTTGATTGCTGTGGCTGAATAATACTTTCGAGCTCATACAGCACAAAGCCCTCACAGACTCCACGGTACCATGGCAGCACATCATATTTGGAAACTCCAGCTAAGGAGGCAGAGTGATCTATATTCTGACTCCATCATGAGTCACCAGCTGCTTGGCAAGTTACTAACCCTCTGTGCTCCTTAGTGCCCCCATCTCCTCCCTCACAAGGGGGATAGTAAGAGTGCCCACCCCAAAGGGCTGTGGGGGTTAAAGAACTGAATAATGAATGTGCTTAGCAGGTAGTAAGTGCTCAGCAATTACCATTATTACCCTCCTTTTCCAAAATTGTCCTATCTCTTCTTTTTTGTTGATGTTGTTGAGACAGAGTCTCCTTATGTCACCCTCGGTAGAGTGCTGTGGTGTCACAGCTCACAGCAACCTTAAACTCTTGGGCTTAAGCAATTCTCTTGCCTCAGCCTCCCAAATAGCTGGGACTACAGGCGCCTGCCACAACCCCTGGCTATTTTTTGTTGCAGTTGTTTAGTTGGCCCTGGGCCAGGTTCGAACCTGCCAGCTCCAGTGTATGTGGCTGGTGCTGTAACCACTGTGCTACCGGCACCAAGCCTGGCCTATCTATTCTAATGGGTTGATTGTTGTCTCTGAACTTTGGTGTCTGGTGGCAGCAATGGGAAGAGGAGACATGCAGAGTCTTGGAGGGACCCCGTAGCCCATTGCAAGTGAGTCACTTGTCTCTGGCCTGCTCTGTTCCAAAGGCCGTCACAGCAAGAAGGGACTCGTGGCACCTCCACCCTGTCCTGGCTCTTTAGGTTACCCTGTCTCGCATTCCATTTCCGGGCCTGCTCATCTCCTGGCTTCTGTGTCTTTGCCAGGCTTCTCTGACTACAACCTCTCCCCTTTTAGGATTAAGGCTACTCCACACTTCCAGCCACCCAGAGCCTGCATTCCTAGGGCTCCCTGCTGCCTTTGGGAGGGGTGGCCGCACCTGCTCCTCCCAGGAGTTGATGACCACCAGGTGGGCGTTCTCCAGCTCGCAGTACTTCTCTGCCTCAGGCCAGGACTTCCCAGAGCGAGAGAACCAGTAGCAGCTGCCTGCATACTCCACCCAGTTGACAGGGCAACAGGTCCTTTCTGAGCCTGAGGTGGACAAAGGGGGTGAGGGGGCGAGATCCAACTGGAGGGGACAGGCACACTGGAACAGTGATTCTCCTGTCCCTACCGTTGCTGTGGAGGAACTCCACCTGGCAGGCCAGGACACGCAGATCGGCTGGAAAGTGCTTCAGATGAAGGAGTAAGGTGTCATGGTCTAGGGGGACAGATGGACAGTGATGTGAGAAGACATGTGGTCCCCACCTACCAGCACCAGGCACCAGACTCCAGCCTTTGGCTGAAGAAGCATGTACACAAACGCATACAGACACACCACACATACACACACACACACACACCACTGGGAGGGTCTCTGACCTGCTTTCAGGTCCTGCTGCTGTTTCTCCAGCTTGGCTCCCAAAGATGTTATTTTGGCCCCTACACTGCCTCCTGAAAAAGAGAAGCTAAACCATTTCCTTCTCTTCTGCCCCTGAACATTCCTCCCATCCTTAGGCTCCTGGGACACAGTCAGGGGCCCATCACCTTGTCCCAGGTTAGGACATCCACCGTCTGGCTTCCCCTGCTCCATCCACCTGCTGCCATGGCTCAAGTCCCTCTCCTGCTTTATCCCTCTATTTTCTCACAATAAGCCCCTCGGTTCAAACCTCACCCCACTGATCAGCTCCCGCCACACTAGAATTGCTCACAGTCCCAAGATGAACAATGGCCTTCCTTACCCCCTGGCCCTCACTGATAAGCTCCCTCCTCTTCTCCTGCCTTGTCCCAGGGCCCCTCAGCTGTGGACCAGTGACCCTACCAGGCAGCCTGGCTGGGCTATCTGCCCCACTCTGTACCCTGCAGCCCTGAACACACATTCACTGCAGACTTGGCCCTGACCCCAGCACACCTGTGCAGATGAACAAGCACCCCATCCTAGCCCCTTACCGTGGGTACCCAGAGCCCGGACGTCCATCAGAGTATGGGAAGAGAAGTTGCTGAAAGTTTCCTTTAGGGCCCGCAGCTCCACTTGCAGCTGTGTGCCTTGTCAGGAGACAGTGGGAACAGCATGGGGAAGGGGGAGTCCCTGCCACAATCTGAGCAGTTGTCCCCCTTCTCACCCCATTACTGCCATGTTGCAAGTCCACCACCTGCCCCCAGCATACACTCCACTCTGCTGCCACCCCTTCTTTCTTGCCCCCATCACTCCCTCCCCCGCTGGCCACTGTGACCCTCACTTTGGGACCCAATCACACAGATGGCCACCAGCAGCAGGACGTTGAAGCCCAGGGCAAGCAGACTGAGGCGGAGCGTGGAGCAGAGACGCTGTGCCAGGGTCTGGGGCAGAGGTGGCCCTGTGGGAGACAGGAGTCAGGTGCCATGCCCAGCGCTCAGGGCACCAGGAAGGGAACACAGTGGGCCATGCACAGAAGTTGGGAAAGGACTGACCCCACAAGGGCAAGACTGGGTGAGGAGATCATGGGAGGTGCCTGGTGATCATGGTGACCTCAGCATTTGGAACTGCACACACACACATATACACTCTTACACACTAGCACCCACATACACAATATGCAAACACACACAGCCACCAACCCAGGTGCACACAACACACATGTGACATATGAAATCCACATCAGCTGTATGCAAAGCTCCAATCTTGGGCTGGGGTACTGGGAGATACAGAGGGGACAAGGGGCAGATGGGGCCCTGACTAGGCACATGTCCTGAGAAAGAACTATATCTGTATCTCATAGGTTCAAACAATAAGTAGAACCATTGGAGATATTTAAAAATCCCAAGTTGAACTTCCAGAGATGGAAAGTCAATGTCTGAAATGAAAAATACACTGAGTGGGATTAATGGAAGATGAGACATGCATAAGAAAAATTTAGTTAACTTAAAGTCGTAGCAATAATTACATAAAATGAAACACCAAGAGAAAAAAAGAATCAAAACCAAAACGGAAATAGCATCAGTGAGCCAGGGACCATTAACTTGTGTGTAATTGGATTCCTCAAAGGAAAGGAGAGTGAAGTAGAAAAAAATATTTGATTAAAAAAAAATGGACAAAATATTTTTAAATTTGCTGAAAACTATAGACACATACAGAGCTCACAAGAGTGGCAGATGAGCCCTGGTGAGCAGCTGGTAAACATCAGCTCACACAGTGACTCCATGTCCCAGGTAGCAGAGGCCGCTGGAGAGAAACGTACTAACTTGGTTACAGCCCCTCAAATTTGCCTTACAGTAAGGTCCATCCGTCCATTTGGGCAAGCTCCCATTAATTTCAAAAATACCAGACTCTCTGCAAGCCTCTTGCTTAAACTCTAAGTCAGGCATCCTCAAACTTTTTAAACAGGGGACCAATTCACTGTCCCTCAGACCGTTGGAGTTTAAAAAAAAAACCTATGAACAAATTCCTATGCACACTGCACATATCTTATTTTGAAGTAAAAAACAAAATGGGAACAAATACAATTCACACTGCTTCGTGTGGCCCGCGGGACTCAGTTTGAGGACACACTCTCAGAAGATCCAATATGCAAAATCCCTTTTGTGTGTTCACTAGGTACAAGGCACCGTGTGGCATTGCAGTGGACAGTGAGGTGGACATGGCCTCTGCCCCAAGGAGCCTACTGCCTGATGGGAAGGCCTGTCCCTCCTGCCCCTCTGCCCTGCTCTGGCCAGCACCAGCCCTCCCTTAGTCAGCCAGCTTCAGGAATGCAGGGTCCCTTCTCCCACCCCAGCTAACTGCTCCCTCTCCCTGAGTTCTGAGTCCCAGCCCCACCAGCCTCCATGGAACCCAGCTCCACTACCAGCACCCACACACCTGGTGCCCTCCTCCATCCCTGGTGCTTGCCCTTCTGCCTAGAACTGCTCAGATCTCTCTCCCTTTAAAACCTTTGCCTAGGCACTAGGGCCTTCAGTCAAGATTGGTAGAGAAAGATCCAGGCAGAGGGCTTAGGAAGGGGAGGAGCAGGAATCTCACAAGATCTCTCTGTGCCCATTTCTCCACCCACCCCAAGTCACCTCCACCTCCCCACACACACAGTCCTGGCTGAATCTACACTCCTTGTACACACAGATGTGCATGCATGCAAACACACAGGGCACGTATGTTCTCAGGCTGGGAGGAGGAGGGGAGGAAGTTGTCTCCAGCCTCTAGGTAGTGTATGTGTACCCCTCTGGGCACACACCTTTTCCTGGGGCCCTGGAGGTGGAGAGGAAGGTGAGGTCAGGGGCAGGCAGAGGTGTCCAGCACCTCATACCTAGAGGGTCCCAGATCCCACTTGCAGATTGAACATGACAGAGACCTTAGGGAGATAGTGATGGGGAGCTGAGACAGAAGGGGACTGAAGCCCCAGAATCTGGACACTTGCCTTTCCAAAATGGATCTTCTCTCCCGGGATTCTGCGCACAAGTGCCTGGTGCCTCACCTCTGGAATTCTGTGCACAAGTGCCTGGCGTCTCACTTCTGCCAAGGTGGTGGTCATGTTCCTCCAAGTCCAGTTGCTGGATGTCTTGAAAGTCCTTCGCCATGGCGAGCCAGTGCTAGAACCAGATCTGGGCTGTGCTGAGGTTGCTCTGAGGGCTGAGCTGAGCTCTGGGCTTGTGCTAAGATGCAAATTCAGATGAAGGCTGACAGTGGGATCTGAGTGGGCCAAGATGGTGGCTTTGGTTTGGGTTGAGGTTGGAAGTGAGTTGGGGAGGAGGTTTGAAATACTGCTGAGTACTGTCCCTTCTCAAGAGATTGCTTGGGCCTCGACACTGCCAGAAGTATTCTCTCCATGCTCTCGTGAGCCAGACTATCCCACATCTGCCCACTGAGCCAGGGTGTCCTTAACTCCAACTATCCCCAGCCCCAGCTGCCTCCTAACCTTGGTTACCTGCTAAAAGTATGGAGCTGGCTCCCGGCTCCCACAAGGTCACCCAGGTGCAGGGCAAGGAGGGGTTAAAGTGGGGAGAACTGGAGCAGGCAACTGCTAGCTGCAGAGAGGAGGCGGGGAGGAGGAGGCTGCTCCCGCAAGTGCCCTGAGCCTCCTGTGTCTCATTGTCCACCTGATTCTTACCTGGCATCTCCTAGGGGACTTTGGACAGTAAATAGAAGTGGAAACAGAGTTGGAAGCAGGCAGAGTGGTGGGGGTGGGGGACATGACCATCTCTACTCTCATCTCCAAGGAGGGGATTCTCCTGGGCTGACCCCCAACACACAAACCAGTCACCTCATTCCTCGTCCCACCATTTGGGAGGGGAGCCAGGCTAGAGGGTGGGGGAGCTGCTTGCTGTTTCCCCTCGGCCCCTCCCCACTTTCACTTCCTGCCTCTAAATTTCCCAGAATTGTTGGTGTCTCCAAATATCCCTGACCAGAATCAGAGGGCCTGGCTCTCTGCTGTTGCCCAATCTAGCATCCCGGCCAGAGGCCCAGCTTCCTGTGGGCAGGGCCACCAAACTCTCAGCTCTGGCCTGACACTTTACTCTCCTGGGGAGTAAAGTCCCTCAAATCCAGAAGCCACAGGAGTGGAGGAGGGAACTGTGGCAGAAAAGCAGCTCTCGTTGCAGTAGGAGGGACCCAACCCTTGTCAGTCCTTTCCCGTCCAGGCCCTGCACTAGCCCTGGAAACAAAAACATTGTCCTCCTGCCAGCCACTGCCCTAAATCCTCCACAGACGTTTTTTCATTGAATCCTCACAACACAACACCCCATAAGGTGGGTGTGTTTGTTATTCCCGTTTCTCAAGGGCAGGAATGGAGCTTCACGGAGATTGAGTGACCAGTGCCAGGCGGAGGGGCAGGCAGGTAGAGAGGCTGAGAAGGAACAGCAGGGGAAGCGTCTTCACAGCCCTGTGAGGAAGGTTGTGTTCCGTGAACTGAGGAACCTGATTAACCATCTACACCTGCAGCAGTACCAGCACGGGAAAGAAAACACAATATTTGTCTTTGATTTTTCTGATCCTCACCAAACGTGGGCTGCTGTCCACAGGCAGAATTTCTCTTATTCAGCCCATGTTTCCCCCTGCGTTGAAATGGGATCCTGTCCTGTTCTTGTGGTAACTTTTTGACCCACACAGGAAGTAGCCACTTATCCCAACATCCTGACGGGCAACTTGGCTGTAACCTACAAATGAGAGGCACATGTCACAGTGTGATCCAAACACACACGCAAGCACCTGCACACACATGTGTATTTGTATGTGTTACTTTCTTCTGAATCCCCAGTGCCTGGCACATAGCAGGTGCTCAACAAATATTAAATAGGTGATTGAATAAAAGAATAAATTTGGAAGTGTGTTATTGGCTTTCCTTACTATTTGCCTTCTATTACCTGACCACTAAACTGTGTTTCCCAACCCACTAATGAGTCCCAACTCAAAGTAGGAAAAAAACTGCTGCAAAGCCCTAATCTTGACAGCGTGTGGTTTTAGTCCCGAGATACAGGCAAGAGCTTAATAAATGGGTTGCCTAATGCACATCCAGGTTCACCAACTGCCAACCAGAGATGGAGGCATTCTCACTGACCACCCATCTTGACTAAACCAAGTCCATATTTCGGGGCATATCACTTACAACCCCCCAGCCCTGGCACTGATGGGAAGGGACATCTCTGTGTCCTTCTCTTCCTCCCTATTTGTAAGTCATCATTTTAACTTACCAAAAGTTAACAGTGATGAAGTCTTACTCTGTCACCATAGCTCTCTGCAGCCTCCAACTCCTGGGCTCAAGCAATCCGCCCCTCCACCCCTCACGAGTAGCTGGGACTACAGGCACATAGCACTACCTCTGGCTAATTATTTTTTGTTTATTTTTTGTAGAGATGAGATCTTTTTTTTATATATTTTAAATCCATACAAACATTTATTCCATCTCTGCCCATGGGTAGGGGAGGAAGGGGTATGGGATCCCCATAGAAAAGAATGGGGCTCCTTGGGAAGACAGTTTCCAAGGCTACAGGCCCTGGGGTGTGTGGATGGTGGGCCCTAGGGCCTGGTTGGGTTCTTAGAGATTATGGAAGTCCAGGTAGGCAGGGGCTGCGGGTTCTGGAAGCCAGCCACCCCAAAGGCAGACCCAGCCCTCTGGAGCCCAGATATTCAGACCCACACTGGGTCTGGGACTGGGTGTGGTCCCTGGGCCCCAGACTTGTGTCTGGCTCACGTCTACCCCCAACTCCCAGGAGGGAAGGCTGCAGCGTGCACACTACCCAGGATGGTATAGGAGACTGACCTCTCAGGTGGGGACAGTCACTGTGCAAGTTACCAGGTTTAAATTAAAAATAATAAAATAACAACACAAAATAAAACAAGACATTTCTGTCTCAAACAAATCTGTGACTATATCTTGCCTGCCTGCTCCCCCCACCAAGTAAAAAGGACAGGACTTGGACCTGGCTGGGGTGCTGGGAGGGGCAGGTGAGGCCAGTGGAGTCAGCAGTGGTCTCCGGAGAGGACAGCCATCTGGGAGGGGCAGAGAGAGACCAGTGAGAGGGGCCGAGGCAGGGCTCAGGGCTCCAGGGTTGATCTGAGCATATTGTTCTTTCATGTTCCCGCCTTGTCCTGTTTCTCTCAGTCTCCTAGGACTTGGCAAGGCAGACAGAATGAGCTCTAAAGATTTACTGCGCAGTTTTGGAAGAGGCCTGGGGCTAACGATGGGCTGGGATGGCAGGAGAGGTGGTTGGGGAAGCGGGGGGAGGACAAGCGGGATTCATCGCTTGGTATTGGTGTCTTCTCCAACCTTCCAGATCATCAGGTGCGTGCAGGCACCAGCGTCCTCGCTGGAGCTATGCCTGCCCACGTTGTCCTGAATGGTCTGTCTGAAACCACAGGCAGATGTTCCTGCTGGGACTACAGTCATAGTCCACCTTCTCCCCCAGTGCCTTCTCTGTGGCCTCGTGATGGGGGACACAAAACTAGGAGACTCTTCAATGAACAGGTTGTGGATGGCAGGGGGGATTTTGCTCCCAACCTCTTTTGGGATAATGGGTTTCTTTAAACTCTGTAAGGACTGGCTGTGAGCGACCCACTTGGGGGTGACTGCTGTGGTGGTCTCGTATACCAACCCGGATAGTGTGCACATCTTCAGGGGATGGCTACCAGGCTCCAGGCCATGGGAAGGCTGGCTGCTGCAAGGCATGAGGGTCCTCTTAATCCCGGGTGGATTGCTTGAGCCCAGGAGTTGGGGGCTGTGGCCAAGTGGGGATTTGGCATGTGGACTGTCTCCTTCTTTTCACCAGGCACAGAGATGTGGACTGAGAAGGCTTCTCTCCCAGCCTGGGGGCTGCCTGGAGCTGGCCAACTCCATCAGTACCTGCTGGGCCCACAGGTAGTATAACTTCCTGGCCAGTCAGGGGCTGGGCCAGGGGCACCGCTGCTCCTCCTCTGGAGTGCTGCCTGGATAATGATAAACTCCATGGCCTAGCTGCACATCTGGGGCACCCAGAGCAGGCAGCACCGGGCTGGCTACCAGAGGGCTGGGGGAGCTGCCTCGCTGGCCACTTCCTGAGCTCCAGGATACCCTGGTGGAAAACAGCATGGCACCGTCTCCCTCAAAGTCATGCTGCCTTGGCTCCTAGAATGCCTGTCCAACTCCGCTCCACTAACTCCTGGCCTCTCTGAATGACCAGCTGTGTGCTCAGCCTTGATATAGGCACAGAGTGAGTGGGACTGAGGGCCCCTGACTAAGTTAGGTGAGTACTTCAATCCAAACTCATTAGATATAATCTGCCAGATCCAGCCTAGAAATCCCCAGGCCCTTGCTCTGGGCAGAGTCTGGTGATGGGATCTGCCAGGACTCTTGGTTGCTCAGCTCAGAGCTAGGTTCTCTGCTTTTCCTGTGCCAACTTCCTGTCCCTACATAGCGCCCTGATAACCTCTGCTGTCTCTGGACTGGGGGTGGGGGAAGGCACCAAGGCTGAGAGAGGTCAAGTGCCTTGGCCAGGGCCATATAACATGCACCAGAGTAGGACTGAGGCCCTACAGCCTGCTGCATGCTGGAGCCCAGGTTGGCTCCAGGCTGCCTCTCCCTCTGCTCCCTCCCCAGCACACTGGACAATTTGAAAATGGGAAGTGGGCAGGATCCACTTCTTTCCCAGAACATGGCAGTGTTGAGTATAAGGAGTCTTCAAGAAGTTCATGGAAAACTTGTATTATGAAAAAAATATGCATGGATTTCAAAATTATTTTGCACCAAAATAAACTTGTACTAACTTGTTATAACATGTTGGAACCAGATCTAGTTTGGGCGCTAAGAAGCATAATTTGAAAACAACCCCCATCAGAGCAAGGGGCTCTTCCATTTTGCTAAAACTGAAGCAAACACAAACACTGAATTTATGGTGAAGCTTGAGTGGAAGAACAGCAAAATCACTGATGTTTTACAAAAAAAATGTATGGGGATGATCCCCTCCCAAAATCAGCAGTTTACAAATGAATAACTTGTTGTAAGAAAAGGCAAGGCCAGGCATAGTGGCTCATGCTGATAGTCCTAGCACTTTGGGAAGCCAAGCTAGGAGGATCAATGAAGGCAGGAGTCTGAGGCTGCAGTGAGCTGTGATCAGACCGCTGAGCTCCAGCCTGGGTGACAGAGCAAGATTATGTCTCAAAAAAAAAAAAAAAAAAAAAAAAAAAAAGATGAGCCCAAGACCATGTCGAAGATGAAGTCCACAGTGGCAGACCATCTACATCAATTTTCAGAAAAATTAATCTTATCTGTAGCCCACTGAAGAAGACGGACAACTACCAGCAGAAACAACAGCCAACACATCCACATCTCAACTGGTTCAACTTACACAATTCTGGTTGAGAAATTAAAGTTGAGTGAACTTTCCACCTGATGGGTAGCATGACCATTGCCCCCAGATCACTGCAGACAAGAGCAGAGTTTTCAATGGAAATTTTAAACAAGTGAGACCAAGATCCTGAAGTGTTTCTTCAAAGATGTACAACAGAAGACAAAATCTGGCTTTTCCCAGGATGATCCTGAAGACAAGCCACAAACACAGCAGTGGCCACCCAGAGGCAGATGTGGTCCAGTCAGAGAAAAAGTGAACCAGTCAGGAGCAGAGGTCATGGCATTTGGGGATGTTCAAGGCATTTTGCTTGTTGATTTTCTGGAAGGCCAAAGACACAGCACCATCTGCTTGCTGGGAGAGTGTGCCAGAGATGGGGCCTTGCTATGTCACCTAGGCTGGTGTCAAACTCCTGGCCTTAAGCCATACTCCCACCTTGGCTTCCCAGAGTGCTAGGATTACAGGCATGAGCCACCATGACTGGCCTCCTTATGAAAATGTTCTATTTCTTAAACTAAAAACTTCCTAAAATCACATTCTCTTTTCTCAGAACTTCCTTTGTGAAGTTCTTAATCAAAATCTGAGTATCTTGAGCAAAGGTGGGGAAACATTTCACCTTAGAAGACCATATTAATTTAGCTACATTATTTTGTAAAAATCCAACTACTGTGTACTTAATAATTTCAAAA
>CAUYPK010162541.1:0-50390 GCA_963574355.1 Loris lydekkerianus | reverse complement strand
AAAAAAAAAAAAAAAAAAAAAAAAAAAAAAAAAAAAAAATCATGCCCTTCAAACATTTTGTTTCAAGAATGAAAATGTCTCTGAGTTATGCGGGATACACTTTATCTAAATATGACTCTAGTGGCTGCAATCACTTAATTTTAATGACCTACATAACAAGCAATATATTTAACACTAGAATTCCAATCGATATTTGTTAATGAAGTGTGCGACACCCGTAATACCTGTTAAAGACTCTTAACTGACCATAATGATACAAATTCTCTCATCTATAGCATACTTAAATTTTAAGAAATTGCAATGACATAGATGGAATATATCTGCAGCACCTTATTGTAAGCACTGAAGTGAAAGTCCCCAAAGCATGTCCTTAGCAGTGTTAATCTTCCATTAAAAAATTCATAAAAACATTTGTGTTAATACCATTTTTATATTTTTCCATACATCAATCAGAATTAGATTTTCAACCCTTCATACAGTTTGAGTTGAGTAAATAAGGCTTAAAATAATTTAATATAAAATGAATAAATACTTCATATAATTTAAAAATAGAAAACACAGAAACAATAATTTGTTATCAAAAAACATATTTAAAAGATCCTAAGTCCTCCAGCAATTATGTTTTACTATTTTCTCATAATTATAGACCTTTCACTACCAGACTGAAGGAGGGGGAATATTATACCAGTAACTAGAAAACAGATCATCGATAGGCCTTATTTTTGTTTTTTCTAAGGAGGACATGTTTTTATTGAACCAAAATTTAAAACACTAGAAATGCTCCCCAATCAAAACTTACTTTTGTTATTGCTTAATATAGATGAAGAAAAATAAATATGTACTCAACTCAGGAAGAAATGTTTTTTAATATAAATCAAGCAGGGCCCTGATGATTCCTTTACTGAATGGTTACAACAACTTCGAAAGCAACAGACTCTTGGGAAGCTGTGCATTATTCATTTTCACCCACTGCCTGGATAAGACAAGATCATATGAAATAGGGCCAGCTTAGCCATAAGCTTTATGAAAGTTCAGAAATGATGTTCACTGCAAATGAGCGTGGGTCATAAAAATACACAGACACACCTATGTTATATTCCTTCTCTAAATGTGTTTATGAAAACAACTTTGTATATCTGGTCAGATTTTCAGAAATTCATCTATTGACAATTAAGTAACATCTAATTCCCCTGTGCTTTTTTGCTTGTTATTGCTCTCTGTAACCTATTTTGCTTCTTCAAAAGAACTTCCAGGCAAATTAATTTCCAGGACCATTTTCTTAGGGACTGAATGCCATTTGACGAACAGTTGTTATTTCCTTATTTTATATCAAGGAGCAGGGTGGGCATTTATCTCTGACTTTTTCTCAGTTTTTAATATTCTGATTCCCTTTCAATGACATTTATTCTTCTCTATTGCCCCCAAGAGTAAAATCTAAGGTAAACTATTAATGAAGTGGAGTTTCAGAAAACTCATTTGCCTTATAAAGAACAAAAGGAAATTGTAATCACCAGCTCTATCAAGAAAAAGGAAAATAGTAATTACCAAGTAGAGTTATTGGACATTAATAACAAGTTCCTAGTCTTTTTGAAAAGTATAATACCTACAATCCATGTGGTGTTGGTCAGGATATCCAGGGTGTGATCTCAGGGACAGGTAATTTGGGGTTTTCTGCTCTCAGTGTCACACCAGTGATTTTTGTCCTCCAGGACACAAACCATGTTATTTTTCTCTGCTCTTTGATTTCCTAAGTGCTGCCTGAACGGTGCCCCTTTTGTTCACTACCACCTAAAAATCTACTAAGGGCTCAAAGACTTGTTCCCGTGACTGGGATTCTGAGGCTTGTTTGCTCTTCTTATGCCAGCTGCCTACCCTTCTTGGTCTCATCCATCTGTCACTGCTGCTACCTCTCTAGATAAAGCCCACCATTTATTAAGCATTTGTTGTCTTTAAGAAAATTGTCTCACTTAATTGTCACAGTCTTCTGAGTTGTGGATTATATGCAGCCACTGTCCACAGAGATTTTAGTTCATTTTTATGAAATGGTCATTACATTAAGTGGTCAATGAAGATTTTGAGAAATAATTAATATCACCCTGCAGAAGCAGGACTGAATTCAGGGGGATCTGTGTTAGTTTCCTAGGGCTGCCATAGCAACTCATCACAAATTTGGCATGCAAAAATAATAAAAACAACAACAACAACAACAACAATAATAATAATAATGATAATAAATTCTCATAGTTCAGAAGGCCAGAATTATGACATTGAGGTGTCAGCAAATTGGTGCTTTCTGGATACTTTTAGGGAAAGTTTGTCCCATGCCTCTTTCTCAGCTTCCGTGCTTGGCCTTCTTTGATTGACAGCTTCACCACACCAGTCTCTAACTGTCATCAGATGGCCTCTGTCTTGTACATCTCCTCTGTGCCTCTGTATTCAATTATCCCTCTCCTCTGTCTTTTGAAGATACCAATCTTTAGATTAGGGCCCACTCTAATTCTATACAACCTCATCTTTATTATATTTGCAAAGACCTTAATTTCTAAATAGGTCACATTTAATAGGTACCAGAGATTAGGATGTGAACATATCATTTTTGGAGAGAAACAGTTAATCACACTACCATGTCTGATTTCAAATTTCATGCTTAATGACATAATATCTTGTTCTAAACTATAGGTGTCCCAAAAGTTGTCCCTAAAGTCACCACGCATAAGGAAAATGGGGAAATTATAGTTAAATGTACCTTTCTTTATAAAATATTTATTATAAAATTTTACAAATAAGTGGCCAACATGTAGAGAATATTTTGTAAATAGGTTGGGTGTTTTGGTAAAATTTTGCAATAAATATTTTGTAAATAAAGATACATTTGGCTACAATTTCCCATTTTCCCTATGTATGGAGAGTTCAGGGGCTACTTTTAGGAAACTGACCGGGTCATACTGCTTTACAGGGTGACTTCCTTTCAAAGAACTGCCACGATTTCTACCACAATGCTTCACTTAAACTACTAATATTCATCTTCATTATTCTATATGTTTTTCTAAACCTGATCTCAAGCCATCATTAGCAAGAATCTGAAGAAGAAAATCTATCATATTATATGATTATTTAGTCAACCCGAAATAAGCAATGCCTTCCTGATTCCCATTCTGCCTTTTTCTGCTTTCTGAACTTCTAAAAAACTGTCCCTTGAGTTTTAGTAATGTCTCCATTAGTAATGTCTCCATTTAGTAATGTCTCCTTCGTGTATCATCTGATGATATCCAAACTCAATAGACTTCAAGGCAGTAACAAGTAAACAGAAAAACCTTGACTTGTATTTAAAATATTTCACTGGGCGGTGCCTGTGGCTCAGTGAGTAGGGTGCTGGTCCCATATACAGAGGGTGGCGGGTTCAAACTGCAACAAAAAAATAGCTGGGCGTTGTGGTTGGTGTCTATAGCCCCAGCTAATCAGGAGGCTGAGGCAAGAGAATCGCCTAAGCCCAGGCGTTGGAGGTTGCTGTGAGCTGTGTGATGACACAGCACTTTATCCAGGGTGACACTACAAAAAAAATAAAAAATAATAACAATAATAATAATAAAATAATAAAATAAAGTATTTCACTTATAAATCTACTTATTCAATAAATATTTCATTCAAATCCACACCCACACACACCTTTAAATTACATGGCTCTGATGATGGCTGACTTTAAACTTTGATGACACGTTTAACTATCTCCAGAATATACCAGTAATATAATCTATATTACTCATATTTGAATTTTTTTTTTTTTTTTTTTTTTTGCAGTTTTTGGCTGGGGTGGGCTTGACCCCACCACCCCTGGTGTATGGGGCCAGCACCCTACTCCTTGAGCCACAGGAGCCGCCCTCATATTTGAATCTTACCTGTAGCATTTTTAATTTTGCGTTCTTCATTCTTTGGTTTGTTCTTGGTTTCCTTGTCTACCATCACTTTTTAATCTGATAATTATCATCAATTATTCCCAAATGAGTTAATATTTACTACATACTAAATACCTTGTTTTACCATTTTATGAGTACCAGTCCTGGCTTCTGAAAAGAATGGAAGCCTCTCCAAGTTAAGTACATAACACAGTGTCTTTGTGGTTATTCAGCCTGTTATCCATTCAGTAACCGTAGGCGGGCATAGCAAACACACCACACACACACTAAATGAATAAATAAATAAGTAAATATTATACACATAATAATTTATGCATAGTTATATTCAGCATTTAGTTATCAGAGAAAATGAGAAAACGATAGCTTTATAAAAACATAAAAAAAGAAAAAAGATCTCTCCTTGATCTGACTGTTAAAGAGAAACGGAATTACATTTTTTGTTAATAAATAATAGAGTAAAAGCTTAGCAGGCATAAGCACTGGGACAGAAAGAACTATGCCTTGTCATCTAAGGGTGTATCTTTACTAGTGCCTTGGTTTAAAAAAAAAAGGTAGAAAAATCACAAAAACAGAGCAGCTTTTATCAGGCTTGAGCCTAGGCACTTGTGGCCTGGTGTTGGCAGCAGAGATGGAATTTTAGGCTCTAAGCCCCCCACTCCCCCTCCACACACACAAGGTACAATTGTATAGTGCACATACCACACAACCATACAGAGAAGTCCTGGCTCAAAGAACAAGACTTTACTGACGGAATGATGCTTTAAGAGTTTATATAAATCCTCATGATTTATATAAAGCACTTTGTAGTTGTCAGTGCCTTACTTAAATTAATCCATTTAATATTCACAGGGGCAATGTGAGTCTATATGCACCTATTTTACTCACAGAGAGGTTAAATAACTTGCCCAAGGCCACACAGACTTCATGTAATAGATGTAGAATTCAAATATATGCAGCTTGACATCCACAGTTTACTCATGAACAATATGCCTGCTGCTAAACTGATAAAGGAAATTAGAATAAATGTAAAATCCTGAAACTATTAAAAAAGGATAATAAGCAGTAAGTAGGAAGCATTATTAAGTCAAGGAACTCGCTTTGGGAAATACAGGCTTAGAACACCATAAGGCTATAATAGGATTTAGAAAATAAAAAAAGCGTAAAGTTAAGAAAACATTCTATGAGTTGTAGATAAAGATCTTATCGGTTTTTGTACCAGGCTAAAATCTGTTCTCTAGAGATTAAGTCACAAAAGGAGTTGGCCTTTTGTTTTGCATGCAATTTTTCCACTGGCAATAATTTGGTCTCTAAGTAGTGAAACAAGTTATTCCCAAATTAAGAGTATAGTAGGCCCGTAGGTCCTCATTTTCCTAATTGCAGAGAAAATTATTTTAAAAGTAATGTTCCCCTTAGAAGCAATTTCAAGAGTGAAGATTAAATATGAAGAGAAGCTATGGTTTAGGTAATTTTTTTTTTTTTTAAGGAAAAGTACCTTTTTAAAGGAATATAACCAAAAACAGTTAAAATCAATATGTTTAATTATTAGAATTGTATTATATATTTTAGCTAGCTAAAGTGATTTTAAAAATAATGTTTCCAGTTCACACAGTAACTCATCTGATAGGTTCCACTTTTGAGAACAAACAGCTATAACACAAGCAGTTTTGGAGATGCCAAGATGCTGTTCTTACATGTTGACGGATAGCAGCCAATTCCACCTTGGTAACCACCATATTCCTCTCCACCTTCATGAGATCAACTTTTACAGATTTCACATGAGTGACTCTTGTGGTATTTATTTTTATTTCTGCATCCTGTTCATAACGCACACTAGGTTCATCTATTTTATTGAAAATGGCAGCATCTCCTTTTTTAAAGGCACAGAATATTCCTCTGTGTATTTCTGCCACCATATCTCCATTCATCCCTCTGCTGAGGGACACATCGGTTCTATCCATATCTTAGCTACTGTGGATAATGTTGCAATGAACCCGGGGATGCAGATGTTGTTACAAGGTGGTGATTTCTTTTCCTTTAAATATTTACCCAGAAGAGAGAATGCTGGTCATGTGGTAGCTCTATTTTTAATTTTTTTAGAAACCTCCATAGTGTTTTCCACAGTGGCTGCATCAGTCCATATTATCAAACTTTAAAGTGCAGATGAATAACCTAAAATTATTTTTATTTAAAAAATATTAAAGGTTTATGATGTGATCGGGCTTTTTTTTTTTTTTTTTTTTTTAGAGGGGAGAGACAAAGTCTCACTCTGTCACCAGGCTGAAATGCAATGGTATAATCATGCTCATGATAACTTTGAACTCCTGGCCTCCCACCTCATCTTCCTGGGGTTATAGGCCCAAGTCACCAGCCTGTTGATCTTACTAGTTTCTAAAAGTGATTATATATATATATATAACGTTATATATATATATATATATATATATATATAAAACGTTATATATATATATATATATATATATAAAACGTTATATATATATATATATATATATAATGTTTTGTTTTGTTTTGCTTTGTTTTTGTTTACATGTAGTAAATGGTCACCATGATTATGATAGAGAATAGAAATCAAAGCTTCCAGACTTCTTTTTCCAACACCAAGAACGTGCACGCTCCTGAAGTTCGTGCTGGTGGACAGTCTGAACCAGATCCTGTTCCCATTGCCCTGAATAATTTCCCCCCTCAGTCAGGAGACTGAATTCAAATTTCAGAAACCCAAACAGTAAGTTCTACCATAATTACTTATTTGTTTAGGTCTTAGTATTAGAAGAAGCCCAGTAGGTATGGAAATAAATCACTGGGGCCAGGAAGTGATCCTGTCACACAGCCTACAATTCTTGATACATTTCAAATGCTCATTTAGAAAATCTGCTGATTTTGATGTGGTTCCAAGCCCTCCGGCCCCAGTGACGTTCCTATTTCCTTTACAGGCTTCCCTTGGAGATAAGGTCTTCACCACATTGCTTGTTTTTCTATCAGAGCGTATCACCAGCTCTCCTGAGCTCTGGGCTTATTTGAAACTCTGAATGGAGAGGAGACTATATGGGCTCTACAATCAAACTGAAACGGGAGTTAGATGTTTTGCAGGCAGTTAGGGCAGAGGTCAGAAGGAGAAGGCTACAAGAATGTGACTATGCTTAGCTGAGACAAATGAGCCTGCAGAGGCCCTTTTGTTACTCCGTTTTGACTATAACATATTTACCTGAAGCAGATGGGAATTCCTTTTCCAGTTGTAGGAACTTCCCAGCTCCTTTCCCACCAAACCATGAGTATTCCTTCCCCTGCTTAGCATATTATTAGGGATTTGCATAAAAGGACAGACCTTCAAACCTGCTGTGTCATAGTTCCTTATTGGAACAGTCCACTCTCTTGCTTTTTCTTAAAGATTATACTTTGCTTTCCGTAAATTTATCTGCTTCAGCTTTTACTCCGAGTTTCAATTCCTTTCTCTCACAGTGACACTGTTCTTGAATTCCTTCCTTTGTAGAGGTCAAGAACCTTCTCTGCCAGTGCAGCCCAGTGCCTAGTATCTAAACTGCTGGATTTTATATTTTAGATTTGAAACTTAGTAACCATTTTCACCTTAAGGAAATTTCTTAAACTCTCTAAGCCTTGGTTTCCCTATCTGTTAAGTGGGAGGTACAGTAACATTATCTCCTACCATATTTGTAAGGACCGAATGAGAAAATTCATGTGAATAGGAACACAGGGCTTGGCACACAGTAAATATTCAATATATATTAACGGATATTTATGATTGGAAAAATATACTAAATTGCAGTGTTTTGCAATTGCAGCTGATCTCATTGTAAGACATGGAAATGTCCATCAATGGATAAAAGGATAAAGACAGCATAGATATAGATATAGATGATATATATAAACACACACACACACATAATGGCCTTAAAAAGGAACGAGATCCTCACTGTGACAACCTGGAGACATTAGGCTAAGTGAAATAATCTCCTTTTCATGGTCATATACAGAAGTGAAATTCATGGAGGCAGAGAGCAGAATGGAGGTGCCAGGGACTGGGGACGGGTCAGGGTGGAACAGAGGGACATTGGACAAATGGTAGGAAATTTCAATTATTCAATGTAAGCGATTTCTAGAGTTCTAATGTAGAGAATGGTGGCTATCGTTAATAAGACTATCTTGTATACTTGAGATTTTATCTAAAATGTTCTTAACCAAGAAAAAGAGAAAGATAAGCATGTAAGGTAAAGGATACGTTAATTTGTTTGACAGTGGTAATCATTTCAGAATGTGTGCATATATTAAAATGACACATTGCATATCATAAATACATACAGGTTTTTTTTTTTTTTTTTTTTTATCAATTATACCTCAAAGAAGCCAGGGAGAAAAACATTACTAATAAAAATCTTTTCACAAAAATAAAAATAAGTACAATGTGGCTTAGAATTTTAAGAATCGGAGCCCTCCATGGAATCTACCTAGCATCAGAGTTTTGGTCTATTTCTGCATAAAGCATCATCACTCATTTAAACACTTAAAAATGCAGATTTATTATTGCACCACTTCTGTTACTCACAAGTCTGCCATAGTTTAACTGAGTCCCCTCCTCAGGGTCTCATAAGGCTAAAATCAAAGTGTTGGCCAAATGTGTCATCATCAGAGACCTGACTACAATTTGAGGGCTTCCAAATGCCCTCAAATTGCTCGCACCCTTTTGTTTCTTAATGGTTGTAAGACTGAGGTTTCTGTTGCTTTGCTAGTCATAGTCAGCTACCCCAGGCTGCCCTAAGATTATGCCACACGTTCCCTCTAGCTCTGCAATAAAGAACCTACCTTAGAGTGAATTACTGGCATTCCTCAGCTCTGTCTGGTTGCCCCTCTGCTGCCAAGAGCTCTCTACTTTTTTAAAGGTCTCATGTGGTTCAATTGTGTCCTATTTTAAGGCCAACTGTGCCATATAATATGATCAAACCATGGAAGTAAAATCTGCCCTAGTGATAGTCCCCAGAATTACTTATATACTCGAGTATAAGCCGAGTCTTTTCGGCACAAAATTTGTGCCGAGTTCGGGTTTTTCGGCACAAATTTTGTGCCGAAAAAGCTCGGCTTATACTTGAGTATATACAGTATTCACTGTGGGTAACACAGCTGTAGGAAAATCTTGGGGCCAACTTAAATGATCAACTACCATACGTGTAAGGAAGGCCGGTATATAATTAGAGAGCTGAAAATTGTCAACATCTCCATTAATTTTAATTTGATTGAAAATATTAGCAAACATGCAGTTAAAAATTTAGTGTTATAAGCAGATATAAAGATCTTTTCATCATTAAATCATGATAATTGTATAAAGAAAAATGAGGCATTCTATATTTTGGAGAAACAGCCATTTCCATGAAATGTTATATTTTATGCAGGCTTTGGAGTTTGCAATAGATCATTGAACACAATATGTTTGAAAGTACTTAAAAAATCTCTTAAAATAAAGTTAAACTTTTTGCAGAAGAGAAGAAATTGATATTGAATGAGAACTATTGCATTAGCATTATTAATGTGTTTATGGAAATATCCTCCTGAACAATAGAAGGAAATGAAGGCAACACTGATTCTAAAAAAGATTTATAGACACGAGCTACATGCACTTGCTTCACAGACAAGAACAATTCTGTGCTTTCTACAAGGAGAATATGCAAAGACTCATTCTGCCTTATGGGCATTTCAGAGCTTTTAATCTAATAAAACCTGTATGTCAGCTGGTCGCATGTCAGAGTCTCATTACTCTGCTTCCTTAGTGTTTGATGTGGAAGGTTAAGTCCCTGCACAAATGTCCCCCTTGGGGTTCCCCGAGGTGGAGCTGTGCAGGCTCACATCTTTACTTACTGACATAAAAATATATATATAACATTAAATATTCTATTCCTGTTTTCACTGAAGCATTCCCTAAGAATGATGGAAGTGGAAACTCGGTCGTGTGGATTTAGAATTGTGCATGAGTACGCTCTTTATCTTGCATGTCTCATCAGAAGTTTCTAACCACAGTGTCCAAGCTTGTCACCCAAGCTCCCTCAGAGATTGCAGATTGACAAGCACAGCGTAAATGGCCTAACTAAGGAAACACAAGTGCAGTTAAATTGCACCTCAGTGAAAGAAAACAATATGTATGACAAAGAGAATTAACAGACCCTTTTCAAATACAGCTTAGTAAGCGTGGCATTTGTTATTTATCAATATTTGGCTTTGGAGTCTTGCTCAATTTGGTGAAAAAAAATGCTAGGATAAATGTTAGAGAGTCTTTTTTACAAAAAAGAAAATCAGGTTAATATGAAGGCATATACAATTAGGTTACATGAATTGGTTTTATAAGGCTAAAGTCCACACTATAGCTGTTTCCTGCACCCCGGAAATGTACCACATATCTGAATAAGGTACTTGTTGGGTAGAAACTTAACCATCCCCTCTACTGTGTTTCAATTTAATTTAGTTTTTCTCTCATGTATACATATATTTGTTAATCTTCTAGTTTCAAATTGGAACTGAGTACAACTGATCAATATTTTTCAATTCTTGTGATACTTTGCTGAGACTCCTTGTTTCAACATCTTATTTTATGAAGTTGCATTTAAGTATGGTTAAGGAAGAAAAAGAAATAATGGGGTATATGCTGTTGTTAAATTGTTGGGAAAAAAAGTTTAAAAGATCATATATATCATTTAGCCTAACTAAAAAATGAAGGTGATGGAAAAATACGGTTTTTTATGTATAATACTAAGTACCTTATATAAAAACTACTTGTACTTATGTTTCAAGATTTGAAATCATTAAAAAAAAAGAACACTCCTATGAGCACTAGAGAACGGAGAAGTTTTAAAATAAAATTATAACTGCACTTAATCTCACATTGTCTCCTTAGCCTTTTTGACATTTTAATTGCTGTACTATTTTTCACTGATATGCAAGTGCTTTTTTTACATAGGCATAATGTAGTCTGTGTTAATGTGTATTGATTAAAATATAGATAGCGATGCCAGGATGTTGGAATTTTCCCCACCGTAACCTAATTGAATGTCTCCTTCTCTCTTCCCCTCTTAATTCATTTTTTTCTTTTTAAACAGAGGAATGAAGCCATGCATTTTCTAATATGTCCCTATGTTATATGAACTCTACTATTATTAACAAATGGAAAAAGATGTCGTTTAACATAAGCACAACCAGAAGGGCATTTACATGAGAAACTTGTAAGTCTTTCATTTCTGCATTGGAGACACATTAGGAAAATCAATAACTTCCTTGGACTCTAGTGATCTAGCTGCTTATAAGAAATTTACATCTCCGTGACAGGCAGTTTGTAAGGTCTAGTTCATCTGGGTCACAGGACTCCACATAATTTGCATCTTGAGCAATTTCTCTCTTTCCTTTTACCTGTTCCATGAGGAAGGAATATTGAACCTTGTCATAAAGAGAAGCTCATTATGTCTCAGCTGAGAAGAATAATTTTGTAGGTGCTCGAAGAGTGCAAGGGTATCACGTAACTATAATATTTTCCATAGCTCTTGAGACCTCTGCACACACCAGGAAATGAAAGTAACAGACACAGAGGTGCAGCTGAAGCTTTTGAGCTGCCATTCCCCAAATGAAATTGAGGTTTCCCATCAATGTCATTGGTGAAATATGATCTCAAGATTGCTATAGAGATCATTTATCAACAAACACACAAGAGGTAAATATATTTAGTTTACATGTCATAAAACCTGAAAAATTATTCCATTGTATTTAATTCTGCCCTTCAAAGTTTACAAGGTTGAATATCAAATAATATTTAATATTATAGTAGGCTAATAAGGACTGGCATGTATTTTCTAGTTAGTGCAATAAGCTCAGTTAAAAAGTAAAAACCAAGGAGACAATGTTAAAATACTTTTTAATCCAAAATAAAATACAATAGCATTAATTATAATCACATTTTTAGCAGGGTTACTTGTGAAATTCAACATGTGTCTAGAGTTTCTATAGCTTCGTATCTTAGATTTAAATCCTTTATCCATCATGAGTTAATTTCGTTAAGTGGTAAGAGTTTAGGGTTTAGTTTCCAACTTTTACATATGGCTAACCAGTTTTCCCAGCACTATTTATTAAATATGGATTCTTTTCCCCAGTGTGTGCTTTTGTTTGCTTTAAGAAGCTCAAATAGTTTCATCTCTAGATTCTCTGTTCTGTTCTATAGATCTTCTACTTTTATGCAAATGCCATGCTATTTTGATCACTATAGCCCTGTAGTATAACCTGAAGTCTGGTAAGATGATGCCTCCATGTTTTTTTGTTTGTTTTTATTTTGGGTGGCAGTTCAATACAAAATGGAGAACCCTTTTTATCAAGTTCTATAAAGCATGACAATGGTATTTTAGTGGAGATAGCATTAAATCTATAGATTGGTTTGGGAAATACATATGTCACTGCAAAAGGTTTGAGACAGACTGTCCTATGGTCCATTCTTTCTCTTCCAAGAAACACAGTTGACAACGTCTTTTCTGATTCACCCTTGAAAGTTTCAACTTGCTTGGCTTACTGGTGTTGCAGAGAGGGCTTCATTTGTTTCCATCCGTCTGGATGTTTCCTGATGTTTGTGTATCTCAAAATTTTTATAATGACCGATTTATTTTAACAATATTGATTCTTCCCAGCCATGAGCAAGGTATGTTCTTCCATTTATTATCATCCTCGGTGGCTATTTCTTTTCTCAGGGATTCATAATTATCTCTGTATAGATCCTTCACATCCTTTGTTAAGTAAATTCCAAAGTATTTCATTTTCTTTGGTACTTTTGTGAAGGGTATTGTATCTTTTATTTGATTCTCAGTTTTTGTTGGTGTATATGTAGGCTACTGATTTGTGAACATAGATTTTATATCTGGAAACACTGCTGCATTTCTTGATCACTTTGGGCAGTCTCAAGTAATTTTCTAAGTCCTTGAGATTTTTTAAGAATAATACCACATTGTCAGCAAAGAGTGATAATTTGACCTCCTCTGACCCAGTTTGGATACCTTTGATATTCTTCTCTTGGCGCAGTGCATTGGCTGGGACTTCCAGCACTCTGCTGAATAACAGTGGCAATAGTGGACATTTGATATGTCTAGTTCATGTTCTATGAGGAAATCCTTTCAGTTTTTCTCTATTCAATATAATACTGGCTGAAGGTTTGTCATAGACAGCTTCTATAGTTTAAGGAATGTTCCACTTGTCCCTATTTTCTTAAGTCTTCTTTTCAAAAAAAAGATGCTATATTTCATCAAATATTCTTTTCTCCATCTATTGAGAGGATCATATGATCTTTATTTTTACTTCTGTTTACATAGCAAATTATGTTTATGGATTTTCATATATTGAACCAGCCTTGCATCCCTGGGATGAAGCTCACTTGGTTGTGATGTATAATTTTTTTTTTTTTTTTTTTTTGATGTATAGCTGAATTCTATTTGCTAGGATTTTATTGAGTATTTTTGCATCAGTATTCATTCATGATATTGGTCTGTAGCTTTCTTTTTCTGTTGAGTCTTTTCCCCCATTAAAATAAAAAAGAAACTTATGTATATAATTCAAAAAATAAAACTGAAGTAGCGGGCGGCACCTGTGTCTCAATGGAGTAGGGCGCCGGCCCCATATGCCAGAGGTGGTGGGTTCAAACTCAGCCCGTGCCAAAAACTGCAAAAAATATATAAATAAATAAAATAATAATAATAATTAAATAAAAAATAAATAAAATTGAAGTAAACTTTATAAAACAATTCAAATGTCTGGGAATAAATCTAATGAAAGATATGTAAGAACTCTGCACAGAAAGCCATAACACATTATTGATAGAAAATTTAAAAGATCTAAATAAATATATTATTTGAAGACTTAGTATTCTAAAAAAAAATAAAAAAGCAACCTGTCTATTTAGAAATCCATGTACATAAATATTTGGCATACATTCTACTTTATTCCATTGCTTTCTCTCCAGGATAAAGATCATAATGAGATTAATATGTATTCATCCTGCATTCATAAAAAAACATTGTCTGGGAGTAAATGAAGTGCATTATTACAACTCACTATGTTGTATTCAAACCCAGTTTGGAGGGCCTTATCTATAAAAGAGAGGAAGCATATAATTTAAAATGGGTTTATATGTCAATTTCATATTTTTTTCTCTTTGCAATTTTGGATGATTCTCCTTAAAAAATATCATAAGTGCATTAGCATTAACTTGGAAAAGTCTCCTTAGTAGTATTGAACTTGAATACTAATAACCCTGGCATAAGTTGTAATTTCTAGAAGAAGCCCATCATATCTTGTAAGATATTCTGAAATATTACTGGTCATGGGCACCATTTAGAAAAGAAAAATGACTTTATCTATTTCTTTGCATGGATGCTTCTCTCATTATTTTTGCAGATAGTGTAAGACATAGATAGCATTCACTGAGTACTTACCCAAGTCAGATGCCTTGTTAGGTGATGAACAAGAATTTTCTATTAGTCCCCAGAAAACCATTCTGAGGTTGGTACATTTTATTGAAGGATTCATTCATGAAGGCCTTGTACTAATATAAAGAAAGATTAATTTCCCAAAGGATCAAATAAAAAGCTAAGTGAGTGTTTTCTTTAAAAATACCATGAAGATTATTCAGCTTTATTTAGAGTGAATTTCTAAATTTAGTGTCTGATGAACTATATTTAGTGTCTTGTTTTCCATCATCATGATATAATGCACTTTATGTTTGAATGGTCATAATGCATGTTCAAATAAAAGTCCCCAAGTTAGCACAATCACTCACAGATATTGACATACCTTAACAATTGTCTGATTCAATATTTGTTGACAAACTACACTGAGGGCTTATTTTTATTATCAAATATACTACTGATACATCAGAACAAAAATAAGAATAATGGCGTCCCTCCAGTTTTGAAATTTTTTCCCTATACTAGCATTACTTGCATTATTTTAAAGTTTGCCTATAAGATAAAGTTTTATGATTTAAAAATTCATATATGGCTTGCTTTGCTTCCCCTAGGCTTTTGAATACATATATTTCTTAAAAAGTCCACAGTTTTATCAGAGTATATTTTATAACAGTGGTGAATTTGAGGGGGAAAATAGAAGAGGAAGGTCATGGACAAGCCATTTCAGACCTGGTAACAAATCAGCTAAACAAGAAAGAAACTACCAATGCACCTCTCAACAGCAAGGACGAGAGAGAAACCGGACAAGATGAGATATATTGACAATGGTATAAAAAGAAGGAAATATAAAGGAAATAATGCTCTTCAATCCTCATTTCATATGGTGACTTATTATCAAACTATCTGATGTTGAAAATGACTAGTTTTCTACTATCAAACTTCTTGAGATAATGAGGATAAGCCTACCAATATCAATATCATTTGGGCTAAGAAAACTTGATTATTTTATCAGAAAATGATTCAAGAGTGAAATTTTCTTGGAAATAATTTTTTTTAAATGCAGCAGCATTTTTTTCCTCCAGATATATTAATCAAAACCATATTACCTTTTTTTCTGATCTGTATTAATGGCTTACTTAATACAGATAAATTTAGGGTCTGAGAGCTCTCTCTTTAACTTAATCACTGCTGATAAAAACTATTGATCATTTTTTACCCACCAAATTAAAATTTTCATCTTAATATATTTTGTCTGCATTGTATACACTTAAATTCTGAGTAACCATTATAGTAAAAACTCACCTAGTTTTTAATCTTGTAGACACATGATTTATCTACGTAGCTCAAACACATAACCTTCATTACAGCCTATCTCCTCAGTGGGCAACAATTTAATGAAATGGTATTTACCATGTAATTAAATAGCTTAATTATTACTCCTTTCTGAAAAAGAGACCTCAAAATACCTGGCCAAGGTCAGAAGGCAGTAGTAAATTGTACGTATGTGTATGTGCATGTGTGATGTGATTCTTTAAGATAATGTTACAGATGACAAACAGTAGTGGGTTGTATAAGAATAATTTACAAAATAATTTAATTTTGACCAAAGTACATTATTTAAACATTAACTTTTAATTCAACTTGTTAATATGTTGTTTAGGATATTGCATCTTCATTTATAAGTGACATATGTTTGTAATTTCTCTTTTATAATAATATATTTTCTTCAATTTTAATATCAGGTGTACCCAGATCAAGTAGAATGATTTTGAAGTATTTCTTCTTTTTCAATTGTCTATAAGATTTGGCATGATCTGTTTTTCAAAATTATCTGCTACTTTTATTTATAAATATTAGTTATCTATTTTTTGAGACTTAAAAAGAAAATAAGAAGTTAAATGATGACTCCATACTGAACCCCAGAGTCAAAGCATTCTATAATAGACATACTCTTATTTGACAATGTGAATGTTACTTTCTTTGCATTATTATTATTATTATTATTTCTGAATATTTCGATGTAGCAATTGTCTGATTCCTTTTCTGAATGATTTATTTTTGTTCGTTCTTTACGAGCTTTTTGTTTCTAGTTCTTATTTTAAACATGGTTATTGTTATTAAAATTTAAGCCTTTTTAATTTTGTAAAGGCAAAAAAAATGGAAACCTAATAAACACATGTATATGTAAAAAAAAGAAAATAAAGTATAGATACACAATGGAATATTATTCACAGGAAAAAAATCATATATATATATATACACACACACACACACACACACACGGCTTGTGAAAATTAGAAAATCATCTTTTATCTATTTATAATGTATTTTACCCTTCTGTTCTAGCTCAGTTAAATGGGGATATGTTCCAGAAATTTCTTCTACTCCTCAAAGATTTTTCATTTCAATAGGATATCTGTCATTTGGCACAGATAGTTGACACTGAAAGTTCAGTGTGAAACAAAATCTCCACAGGGAACTTTTTTTGTAACAGAAAAACAACAAAATGAAATAAATTATTAATGTTCTACTCTGGATATGTTAGATGTGTTTCCCAAGGGGCACTGTGGTAGACTCAGGGCTAGATATTTTCAGAAAGTCTCAGTTTATATTCTTCTTCACTGACCTTGGTTTCCCTAGTCTTTTGAACCTTGAGTAGTCACAAAAATGCTGTTTGCTATTTAGTGAGAGAAGGTAAACCGAGCATAATAAATCTTTCTTTCAGATAAGAGAATACTCAGGGAATTTGCATTACCAAACACAAACCATAGTGAATAGTAATATTTGTCTTAGTTTGTTCAGGCTGCTGTGAAAAAAATTCCATAAACTTGGTAGCTTATTAGCAGCAGAAATTTATTTCTAACTATTTCTAATAGTTTCAGAGACTGGGATGTCCAAGATCATGGTATTGGCAGATTCTGTGTTTAATAGACCTATTTTCTAACTCATAGATGGTAATTTTGACTGAGTCTTGTGTCCTTATAGAGTGGCAGAGACGAAGACGCTCAAATTCCCTTATGTCTATTTTATAAGGGCACTAATCTCTTTCCTAAGGGCTTCACCCTCATGACCTAATTACCATGTAAAAGTCCCTAGTTCCTAATATTTTCATTGTGGCACTAAGTTCGATGTGAATTTTGAGGGAAAAGAAATATTTAGATATGGCAATGTTATATGCCATTGGCAGAAAAAGATTAATGGTAGAGTCTTTGATGATTGTATTTGGAAAAATTATTCTGGATACTGCATTTAGTTTCTGCCTTGCTCTCATTTAACACATGGCCCCTGCAGGGCACATGCTCTGTGACTTTGCCCAAATCTTTATGTTTTCATTCCACGGAGCAAGGTTACAGAGCATATGTACTGCAGGGAGAAGATACAAAGGCACACAAAAGTGAGCTGTGATAGGAATTTCACTACACACACACTTTTCTTTCTCATTTCTTAACTTTCTAATAAGAACTTTATCCCAAGGAATTCTATGTTAACATTGTATTTTAGAATTCCTTTAAACCTCTTTATGTTTAGTTTATCTCTTCTGTTCTGAAAATTAAGGGGAAAATTTTTACATAATTTAAGAATGCTTGTAAAAAATGAGTCAATGTTGGAAGTTAAAAATCCTAAAACACTTAAAAGAGAGTCTGAATGTTCTAAGAGTAATCAAACCTACCTCCCCCAAAGAAATACAAGTGCCTCAAATATATGAATTAACTGTAGTTGGGAATTAAATTTACATTTGAACTTTCCAAAAGCAGAGATAGTATAGAAATATATACTTAAAAAAAAAAAAAAACTTCATGAATTGCAATTTAATAATTTTGACTATTTAAAGAAAACACATATGTTTATCATAGTTTGGAGGGTTCACCTTCCACTAAACTGCTCTTTTTATCAGTAAATTTTCAGCCACATTTGTCCAGTTCTTTCTTATAATTTTATGTTTTATGTTTTTTATAAATTTATGTTTCCATTTTGAATACAAATTGAACTTTCTCATACCAGAAGCAGGGCTCACTCACCCTTGACTTTGTTTTCAGTTCTAGATCACACCTCAATGGCAACCAGAAGGTCAGATATAAGAACTTACAGACATCTGTTCTGCCTAGCATCCAAGTTCCCCACTTTTCTGTCGCTTCCTTTGGAGTGACCATTCAGGCCTTTTCCCTGAACTTACGATGCTCCACGCTCTTAATCTTTTATATACATGTATACTACTAGTTACCACATGATTTTCCCTCTCCCTCTCTCTCTCCTCTTCATCATGCTGCCTTGAATGACCCAGGGACAAAGGACTTCAATCCCAACTCATTCCAAGCTCTTTACCCAGAATCCTTATTGTGCTGGTGTATTAAATTTGTACTTTCCATATGAAAAACAAGAACCTGTCCTGGGCTGGATTTTCCCTGGGGCCCTGGGGAGAACATAAGCTCCCAGTGCCAGAGTCACAATCCATAAGGCAGAAGATAGACATGGGTCAGACAAGAGCCATGAGGGCATCTGCCAGTATAAATGAATTTCTGTGGGCATGAAAGGCACACTGTGAGCTCCCATGTCCAGCTCCCATCATTTCTCATCAGGGCAGGGATGCTAGCTGCTCAGTGCTGGAACACCAGTGTGTCTTGGGGGCAGTGGGGGGGTTCTCACAGCAATCTGACATCATGGACTATTTCCTTTTTCCTTACGTGGATTTCAATAGTCTCTTCACCCCATCACTTGGGTATTCCTTGATAGTATCCTTTGTTGGTTCCTTCTCTTTACTTTGACCTTTTCATGACACATCTCAGGCCTCAGCCCTTGGCTCTCTTATTTATTCTGTTTATACACAGTTGGTTAGATTTTGCATCCCATGTCAAGACTTTAAATACCCTCCATACGATGATAACTTTAAGTATATACCTCCATCCTAGATGCCCCTTCTTTCTGGTATGAGAATGCATTGTATGATGTAGAGAATCATATATCACCTGCCTACTAAACATTCGCCATTTAGATACAACTACGTGTCTCGGACTTGATAGGTACAAAGCTGAATTCTACACTTCCACTCTCTCTGCACACGTGCACACACACATACCTATCTGCAGCCTTACCCACTTCAGTTGATGTCCATGCCATTCAGATCCATTAAATTATTCTTAAATTGTCTCTTTATTTTATACCCATTCCATTGGTAGAATACTATCTGAAGTGTTCATAATTGAAAAGTTCCATCTACTTTGTTGCTATCATCCTGATAAGAGCCACCATTGTCTCTTGCCTGGATTATTGCCCTCTGCCACAGTATTCAGGATTGGACTGTCAAAAGAAATTCTCAAAAATAAGAGATTCATTCCAGGACTGAACGTTAAGTTCAAGGATACGAATAAGCATTTAATACAGGTGAAGCAGGCAGAATTGAAAGACACCCAAGTTGATTCCCCAGGCCATTTTTTTCATCTCATCAGATGTGTCTGTACCAAGTAATAGATGAGATTTCTAATGAAGTATATAATCACCTCACTTTAAAAGAAGCCATTTAGGTTATAGAATAGTGCCATTTCACACTCATATAACTGTATAATTCACATTACACTATCCAAGGAGCTATATCCCATAAATCCATAGATTTCTGGTTTTTTTACCAAAAGCAATATGCGAGAAGTAAATACATCCTGCCAAAATGTTTTCATAGTAAAGACTGTTTTCCTAGCACAAACCATTTAGTTTAATTGCCAGGAGGTCTGTCATTGTCATGTTTAATAGGAGATTGGACTTCTCACTGGATGTGTTCCTTTCCCAGGAGCATTCCCTGGATAAATTCATCAATTTATCACAGACCTGCTGTGTAAACATTTTCATCTCCCCTCAGAACAGTGTCTCTCTCTGCTTTCAGTCTTGGCTCCTATATTCTATTCTCAACACAGTAGCCAAAGGGACTGGTTTAAATGTCATTCTTGGCTCATAATTGTGCCAGGACTCCCTAATTAATTCAGAATAAGAGTCTTCTCCCTGATAATGGCCTCCATGACCCCACATAACCAGTCCCCGTAATTTTTTAACTCATCATTTATTAATCTCGCCTTCTCTTTCTCCATAACAGCCACACTAGTCTCCTGGATGTTCCCCAGATTTGTTATGTATCAATTCCTTTACTCTTCACTGGACTCTCATTTTATCAATGAGTGAATGCTTGATGACCCTTCTTAAAATTGCAATATATATATATATATATATTTTTTTTTTTTTTATTGTTAGGGATTTATTGAGGGTACAAAGAACCTGGTTACACTGATTGTATTTGCTAGGTAAAGTCCCTCTTATAAAAAAAAATTGCAATGACCTGTCCCCTTTAACACATGCACACACATACACATACACATACACACACTCTCCAGAAACTTGTGGTCTCCACCCTCACTGTGTTTTACTTTTTTTTTTTTCTTATCAATTATCACTTTATTTCTGTAAGCATAATTGCTAATTTCTATGTTACATTGCTAGCATGCGGGTTTTAGAAAATCAATCACATTGATCTGCATTATTCACAGACGTATTCTAAACATCTAGAAGAAGATCTAGTATATAGTAGATTCTAAATAGTTTTGAATCAATAAATGACTGCACCAGGGATTACTAAATTGGTAATTTGTATTGAGCATCCGGTCATCCCTTGAAAAAAAGTCTAATTTTTTTTCTCATGTCTGTATCATATTCCCTGATTGTTGATCATGAGGATAATGTTGCTTAGAATACATTACTAGCTGCATATATTAAGACGTTTAAAGTATTTTGCTAAAATTATTTTCAAATAGGTCAATCAGTATAAATCCAAAGAATAACCATTTCTATAATCATGCATCGCCAATTCCTTATATGGCACAATTTTGCAAAATTATGCAAAAATATGTAGTCATGCTTTTAAAATATTTTGACAGATAGAAAACTGCATATCAAAACACTACTGTAAAATGATTACAAAGAAAAGTGCCATTTATTAGAAATGCTGCCACTCTTTCATTAAATTTGAGATACATTCTTATACACGAAAAGTTTCTTACATTTAGAAATGATTGTTACTTGAAGTGAAAAGATAAATTTTTAAAAATTTCAAAATGAATAAACAATGACTGCAAAAATCTATTTGAATCACACCTTGGAAAACATTTAACGGTTAAGTAATATTATAGTAATATCAAAGTAATATCAGCTTTAATTCTACTTTGATACTTATGGACATTATAAATTTATAGGGCTATAAATTGATATCTTTAGTTTCAGAAGAAACTTGACTTGTTGACCATCAATTCTTATGCTTTATATGGAAATATCTTGGAAAAAATAAATAATTTTCAGCTGAGCATAATAGAGGAGTCTAAACATGATTAATCACCCATTTTAGTAATATACGTTTAGTGGGCATGGAACATACGTATGGATGAGAAAGTAGAGACTTCATTTCATTCAGACTGAACACATTTCAGTCTACAAAAGGAAATGTTTATAGAGACGACTGTGGTCTGTGAAACAATGTGGTAGAATCTCTCTGTTTATATTCTGAGGGCTCCTAGTCACATGAATGATTTTAAGCAACAGAATATATAAATGCCAATCAAGTCAATCACTCATGAGGAGCCAAAGCCTTGCGGAGAGAAAGATACCCCAAGGAATTGGAATGACCTTACATTGCCAAACCAGAGCGGACTGAAAAGTTTAATGCCATGGACAGATTTTGACAGAGGTAATGGTTTTGGTGTCCTTGGTTTGTTCCTACTCTGGGGAGTTATAACTTTAAGAGCTTTAATTTTTGTTTATCATGACAAGTTTCTCCAGATATACAGCCCTTTGGCATTCAGGGCTCTTCCATGCCCCATTTCTCTTCTGCAAGTCTAGAGTGGACCGTAAAAATAGAAAGTATGGCAATGTATACATATTTTTAAAGGACATAATTTAAAGCTTTAACTCTACTTTGATACTTATAGACATCATAAATTTATAGGGCTATAAATAGGTAATAATATCATGATGAATATTAAATTTTCTCATTTTACGTAGGTGTGGCCATTTCTTTTATGATGTATTCTGTCTATGACCCCTCTGGGTCTGGTTTCACTAATGACATTAAAGTTAAGCTTTAAAGATCCCTATTCCATATATTTTATTTCTAATAGCTTTCCTCTGGCACATGAATACACCTGATCTACAGAGTGACATCATCCTTTACTTTCCCAACCATCTTTTCCTCAACCTCTGCTCACACCACCACCATTAGAATGAATACACTTTCTTTTTCTTCTATATGGTTCTTTTTATTCCCAATACATAAACTAGCACAAATAACAGCCTAAGGATAAAAGAATTTTTATGATACCCAAAGTGAAAAGCTGGGGACTGTCAGAGAAGGTAGATGTTTGTGTTTTTAAAAATGCATTGTGGATTCTGCAACAATATTATTTTTGTTCTGCTTACGTATGACTGTCACCTTTGTGGAATGATGTGCTATATATTCACATGTGTGAAGATAATTGGTATGTTTGTAGATATGCATTTACTTTAATGGATCAGAAATTACAATTATGTGATTCTTTCTCCGTGTTCCTTCTTCCATTATTATACTATTGGTCCTCTCTAAACCCATTGACCTTGTCCATTTTTCTGAATTCTATTCCACAGTTAGAGCTCAGTTCTCTGCCTAATATAGTATCTTCTATTTATACAGTGATTGCTTATGTACTTTTCTGTCATAAGAAATCTTTAATGAGCTTTGCTGTCTTAAGATTATTGAACGAAGTAGCCATTTAATTTTAGAATAGTTTATTTAGCATGCATTTAGACTCGAACAAAGGCAGAAGGATACACATTTCTGGTAATATTAACACTTCTATTTCTCTCCTGTTTCCTTTTCACTGCATTCAAATTAAAGCAAATAAGCAAAATGTGGCTTTTGTTCGTGTGGTTTTTACTTTTCAGTTTCTTTCCAGCCTGCTTCTCCTGGCAGCTGTCACATATGGACACATATTATTGGTGTTGAACATGATTCACGTACTGTTTTGAGTTATGCGGTACAATGTCTGGTAGATGTCATATATAAAAATAAAGGGTCTCATACATTCCTTCAAAGAATAATCAAGGTAAGTAATGTGCACATGTGGCACACACTGCTCAAATAAATATCACAAAGAGATAGCTGTCTTTGCTGTGAGGCACACGTCTTCCCTGGTGACCTACCCCTGACAATACCTACACTCCACTAAGGAGAAAAAGGAGCTTTGTTCTGTCAGATGAGAAAAAAGCACAACTGCTTTAGATGCATTTAATTTCTCTTTCTCCATCCGTCCTTCCACCTCTCTGTTCATCCAGTCTCTACTGCTCTGGTCTAATTCACCTGCGCAGACATTGTCCTTTCCGTTTCCTGATAATTAAGTCCATCCGTCTGTCTCCCTCTCTCTGCCTTTCTGCCACATCTACCTTTGGCTCTCACTTGCTCTTTACTTCTCTGCTTCTCTCTCTCTCTCTTTGTGACACACATACACAAACACATCACTTTTCCTCCTTTTTATTTTAGCCTTTTCTGTGCTTATTTATACATTTAATATATATATATACACACACACACACACACACACATACATGGAGAGAGAGAGTTAGAGACATAATTTATACTTTACAGATTGAACTCATTCTTGTTCTGCTGTCTTGCATAGTAAAATATCAATAACACTAACCTGCTTACTGAGCCAACGTGCTTCCTTGGGAAACCTCCTATGATTCTAAAAGTGAACAGTCTTACCTAGAAGGAAAATAGCATGCATTTGATTTGCATAGTGCCTTTTTAGTCAAACTAGTCTGCAACCCAATTAGACCTCTGACTTCAATAATACATAAGAACGCACACAGAATTATTTAACACAGTGACCTTGTCCACCCTCAGAGTGAAGTCTCATTCTGAGAAAATAACACTTGAATGAAAAAATAATTTACACTTGGCATTCTGAAGTTTAATTATACCCATAATAGGCCTGTTTCTTAGGGCTGAAGCTAAGGACTTCATTACATGGGACAAGGGACAGAGGGAGAATTATATGATTGTTGAATGCATATTATTGACTTCAGTATAAAGTGAATTGCTTTATATATCATATCTCATTTTATTCTCTGTATCACATTTATCCCTCTGACTTACCTTTATTTTATACATGAGGAAACTGAAGTCCTACAAAAGGAAAGTAATTTGCTTAATGTCATAAATTTGGGAAGGGGTATGCTTGTGATTCAATGCCAGAGGCATGGGGTATTGAAAATATGCCTTTCTCTCCTTGTTAATACAGTTTTTCTATTAGCCTTCCCCAATGCTTCCAAATTCCTCTGAAGATTCTATTCCTTTGTTGGATAACTTTATTGCTTATTTAAAATCTGCTTAAGTGAAATAATCCACTAAACTTTTATTTGCCATTACAATCTTGGTATTATTACTTTTTTTCAAAAGCTGCACCTAGCAAATACTGAAAAGATGAGATATAGCTGAAAAATAAGGGCAGAAATCTGAGTGTCATAAAATTAGTCTAAATGATTGGGATGGGTAGAGCAGTGGTAATAATTCAGGACTTGCCTGAATGTGTTTTATTGAACATGTTAATATTCAAAGATGAGTAGTAATAATTAACATTTTTAAATTGTTTTAATTTTCTAGGCATATAAGTTTTGGAGAATTGGATATATTGAATAATTCAATTGACATCTCACATTTCATCTACTAACACTTGCCAAGTATCTAAATGCTGGATTCTGTTAGGAAATTTTACATCCTTGACATTTTTTAAGCCTAATGACAACCATATATTACAGATATAATTGACCATAGTTAAATTAATCATTAATTAAAGCTAGGAGGATTTTGTTTGTTATATGTTCAAACATAGAGAGGTTGAAATTACAAAGACGAATCATTGTATATGAATCTATCTATTTCTCTATATCTGTACATATATATTTATTTAAAATTTGTGATTCAGTATTTTCCACTGATAAGTATTTATCATTCTTTCCAGTCTACAACTGAACTCACGTGTCGATGCTGAAGCAACCTATCTAGGTTAATACTGGGCAATCCAACTTCTGGCAGGAGAACCACTAAGTCATTAAATTTGAGAATCGGTGCCACATTCATTGTGATGATAATCATCTTAATAGTAGAACTTTCTTTCCTAATCTTCAATTAGATTGAACTTAAAATTAACATTTATCTTATTTTACTTGTCTGTAGCCACTGTTAATTAAAATTTTAATTAAGCAGCAGTTGTTAGCAGTTAGTTCTAAGTTGTTAAAATTCATGATACTCTAAAACCAAAATGTTAGTAGATCTATGTTTAAAATGGGTACTGTCAGAGATATATGAAGACTTGCTTTTTGCCAGTTTTAACAGTTAAATTAGACATGCCTAACTGTCATTTGGAAGAGAAACATTGTGAGGCGATCTAGCATGGTCCCCTAATGGCATCCTTGACAGGGTGTAAGACCTTTGCTTCTACTTCTGGCTACAGACTGAAAAAGTCATTCATACTTAGCAAGCAGCTCGTTGGTTTCGTATGTCATTATTTTTATTCGTAACATGGAGATAATAACTCTGACCTACCACACAGAGATCTGTAATGATTAATTGGATAATGTCCGTTAAGTGCTTCCAGCTACTTAGAATAAATGTACTATATGGATATTAAGCGTTGTTATTATAAGATGTTGCTTCAATGTAATATCAGTGACTGGTCCATAATTATGAGGAAAATTACTTCCTCTGATCACATGAGTGCAATATACATTAATTTAAATATATATTCTTTGGAATACATTTAGATTTTCTGAATGAGCTAAGCAAAGGGCATAATTCTATATAGTTTTTTAGTTGCACACTTAATCTGCCAGGCACTCTTCTGCACTTCCTCCTTATAGTAATGGGGAATGTAGATGCCATTCCCTCCCTTTTTATTTTTTTATTTTTTTATTTTTATTTTTTATTATTATTAAATCATAGCTGCGTACATTGATATGATCATGGGGCATCATACACTAGCTTCATAGACCATTTGACACATTTACTCCCTTTTTATATGAGGCACCAAGGACACTAAAACGTAAATGACTTGCCCAAAGGCACATAGCCTGGATGTGGTAGAGCCAGAATGTAACTCTTGAAAAACTGGCTTCAGACCATGATTGATTAATCAGTCCCTGAGACTCCATGTCTTTTATATTTACATGTATATTTTACTCTTTCCTCAAGAATAGTGGAAGGGTTTGGTTGTATTATATATCACCAAAAAAATATACAAATCTATCTTTTTAAAGACAAACTGTTCAAGTTTAGCCCAGGAAGATCTCCCGTGGAAAATCGGGTAAGGAAGGACTGAGATATTAAGAAGGCGTGTGCGTGCGTGTGTGCATGTGCGTGCCCGTGTGTGTGTGTGTGTGTGTGTGTAATGTAATCCAAGCCTCCTTGTCCATGTACCAGTACCATCACTTCCTATTCTTTGGAGAGGATATTTTAAGTTCAGTGTAATCTTAGATTTAATGCAGAAAACAAATTTAAGAAATATTGTATGAGGTCATAGCATCTGGGGAAAGAATGGATATATTTTTCTCTAATGTTTTTATCAAGAAGGAAGACGTGGGCTGTAAACAAAATAAAAACAGTATAATAAATCCAAATTGTAAAATAAATTATCATCTCTCAAAGGAAGAGCTTCATAGATAAACTGATTGAATTTAAGTTTAAATTCCGCACCTGCACATTCTTCAACAAGGACTCAGACTTTTTCCATTTCTCTCCAATCCCCCTCAGCATGTTGTCTGAGCTCCCCGAAGATGGCTACAGTAGCTCCCTCTACCTATTACACACATCAGTATCTCCAAGAACAAAACTGCAGTCTTCATTGTTCCCCCCTTAATTACTTGCCAGAATCATTTCCCTGTGCCTTATTGGATATAACTTGTTTTCACACTTGACCCTAAAAAATAGCCAGAGGAATAAAATACTCAAGGTTATTTCAGTTTATCAAGATTCACTCCTTTCGTCATAGACTGTGGCTGTCCTTCCTTGAATCCCTCAACTTCATGAATCAATGTAGTTTCCCAACCTAATTAATATTCTCTTAACAAGAAAGAAGGAAGGTAACTATTAAGTAGATGATGCTTACAGTCTGCTATTATCTGTATTTTTTATTGAATGTGATTTCTTTTTTTTTTCCTGCCTTTGACATTTCCAAGTGAGAATAAATGAATTTAATTGATATTAATTTTAAACATTAATGCCAATGCTATTGAGCAAAATGATAAAAATTTAGATTATTAGATTGTAATTATATTGAACTGAATTTTTGCCTAATTGTACCATTCTGAGGATGAGCCACAACCCATCTTTCTTCAAACTCAAATGCAGGTATTGCCCAAAATTCATTAATCAGACCCAAACATTTGTGTCTGATGCAGATTTTCTTCTAGATATCAAATCAACATGTAGAGTTTAACACATTCATAAAACAATGCACTTAACAAGTTTATCCATTTCTAGGCTCTGTTCTCTCTAATGCATTATTTGCTTTACTGGTTTTTATTTATTCATTTTTGCAGGGGTTTTTTTGGCCGGGGCCAGGTTTGAAACTGCCACCTCTGGTATGTGAGGCCGGCACCCTATTCCTTGAGCCACAGGTGCCACCATTTTACTGATTTTTATTTATCATAGTAGTTTTAGTGGTGGTAGTATGTGTGCAAATATTACATATGCACATATATGTACTTAATTATAAAAGTACACACATACACCGAAATGGAGTATAGGGAACTCTAAGACAAACCTTCTATATGTTACATTAAGTATTTTGAAACATTACTTGATTTTCAAAAAAATGGTTAACTCTTCCGTTCCATGAGGTGGCAAGATGTCACCTGCACTGCTTTCATCACACTATGACTCTACTGGGTACTTTTTTCCATATAATTAAATTGCTACTCCTCCCATGCTATAATAATAAAGGCATAACTAAAATTTATATCATATATAATTTCCTCAGAATTTTTCCTGTTTAAATAATTTTTGCAGTACAAATGGGTATTTTTATGACAAAAGACTTCATTTAAATAAATCTGGAGAAAGTGTAAAAAGAAACTTGCTAAGCCTGCAAAAGCTAATATGCTACCTGCTACTCTGCATGGAATGGGGAGGCTAAGCTGCATTTCCCTAATGGGTTTGACCAGCAGTGCTTTGTGTTGAACTCACAGCAGAGCTGGTGTTCAGTGACAATCATTAGGAACATAATAGTAGTATGATGTGACATTCACCAAATATTTTCAAAACAAATTTCATTTTGAAGTAAATTTAAAAAATGTATTATCCTCAATCTATAGATGAGGAAGCTGATGCTATAAAAACATGACACATCACTTTCAAGTTCAAAATAAGGCCTCACAGGTTGGTGTTGACTAAATCTTGTGCTCTCTTCTTTACACTAATCACTATAATTGCACATTATATCTCTATTTTTCTTGTATTTCTTTCAGAACCTGGGACAGTGCCTTATACCTTTTTAAATGCTTAAAAGAAAAATTATTGCTTCAAATATTTAATTTGTTGCATTAAAATATAATGCAATAAGTATGACTATGTTCATAATATTTTGTGAACACAGAATATATTTTGAACACAATTATTTCTATTTAATTAGTTCACGATCTTATTGGTGTTTATAAAAGCTTATCAAAAGTATAATTAAGGGCAGCAGGTGTGGCTCAAGGAGTGGGTGGTGGGTTCAAGCCCGGCCCCGGCCCAAGCTGTAAAAGTATAATTAAGTTCCATCTTCTTTTCTATCAAAGCTACAAGTCTAGAGTTTAGTGAGAAATCGGGTGTAAATCATGAATTGGAAAATCTATTCTGACATAGCTTTAGGCAAAAAATGGGATGATTAATCCAGACAGTAATGAATATAAATGGAGTTCTACCTGTTCTATTAAGTGAACCAGAGAAATTAGTCAATGCTATTTGTCTTGAGAACAAGTAAAGATTGAGCCAAAATACACTAAAAAGAGGGTATATGAATGTGGATTTGTAATTAACCAGCATCCCCTATGCTGTAGTCATTAATAATGAAAAAATTTGCTTTATATATGCATAATCACATACACATCTGGTGTCAACACACTTTGTAAATCTATAACTTTTAATCAACAATTTTTCAAGTACAAAAGGTGGAATTAAATTTTGTTATTCCAAGAACTTAAGACACTGGGAACCACCTCAGTGCCCTGTTAACTTCAGTCTTTATTAGTCTTCTGCATAAATGTCATTATTATGAATGTTCTATATCTACTCACCTAGAGTTAAAGATTTCAAATAAATTTTAATTAATTTAAATGCCTAATTATTTAGTACATACAGTACTTATTCTTTGTTAATTATATTTTAATTTAAAATGTCTTTACTTTGTGAATCATCTAGAAAACAAACAAACAAACTTAATTCTTTTTTAGGCTCACCAGACTCTCTGGCCATACTTGGTTAAACAAATTGTCAATATTTGTTACCCATCACATGTAACAGCATTGATTTAAAAAATTAAATGTACAGAAAAAGTTTTCCTCCTTCAAAATCACAAACAATAAAACTACTTGGAAAACATGACATTCAAAAAAAAAAAAAATGAGGGTGTTTCCTTGTCTTTTTCTTAGGATTGAGTTTTCTAAGTACCAGAAGAAAAAGTAATTTTTTATGACTAAAATTTAAAACAGAATATGGCATTAGTCTTAAAAACATTTAGAAAAAATGCAGCTATAGATTTAATGGGACACTCCTAAAAAGGGAATTTGTAGAGGTGGCATCTATGTAGGTCAGCTTGCAAAGAGAAGTGAAAATGCCAAGGGCAGAATGAAATCTAATCAGGCTAGGGAGAGAAAAATCTAATGCTCTGCCTGACCGCCATCTTCCTTTGTCTTTCTGTTTCCACGCTCCTCCCATTCAAACCAGATGTCTTCCATGGGGGAGTGAAATGGTTTAATGAAAGCAAACCACTCCTCTCTGGCCAGGAGATACATCTAAACAAAGGGCCCATGTAGGGTCTGGGCATTTTCTACCTCTTTTGCTTTCCCCCTCTGCCATCCCATGCTTCCCCCGCGTTTCCCCAGCAGTATTTCCCTGCAATGACCTTTCTCTAGATATTTTCATGCTTGGAGCCTTTACTTTTGCTCATGTCTCAACTAAGATGCCATCTAATCAAATAAGCCTCCCATACCCCTGACTGTCTCAGAGGCAGACATTCCTACTCACTACTCCCCAACCCCCCGCCCGCCTCTGTTCTTATTCTGTAGAGGTTAGAACCACCTGATAGAACACAGGTGCATTTGTTCATTGCTTTGCTGACTATCAGTGCTATGAAACAAGAAGTCTGGCTTTCTGATTTGTTACTGAACCCTTATACTGAGCACACTGAAGGTTCTGAAGAAATAGTGGATGGGTTGATAAAAATCACATGGTTATAATAAGGCAGAATTAACAAATTGTCAGCCTATATTTTTTCATACAGAAATGAATTTGCTTTTCTTTTTCTTGTTAATTGTATTTATCTTTTTTGAATGAAATGAAGATGTGTGGGAGAAACAAGAGAAAATTTCCTCTAATTTGGATGTGGGAATCACCTATAGAACTTGGTGCCTGAAAAGCTAGCTTCCAGGAAGAAGACATTATGAATTGCACTTGCACGCTTTCTTTACACGGCACAAGTAAACACAGTATCAGCCTACAAAATTCTATAAATTCCTCAAAAAACCAATGGGGCAGTGCCTGTGGCTCAATGGGTAAGGCACCGGTCCCATATACTGAGGGTGGCGCTTTCAAACACTGCCCTGGCCAAACTGCAACAAAAAAATAGCCAGGCGTTGTGGCGGGTGCCTGTAGTCCCAACTACTGGGAGGCTGAGGCAGGAGAATCACCTAAGCCCAGGAGCTAGAGATTGCTGTGAGCTGTAACACCACAGGACTCTCCTGAGGGTGACAAAGTGAGACTCTGTCTCTATTCAAAATAAATAAAATAAATAAATAAAAGATCAACTATTTGAAGAAAATCCATATTCAAGCAGACTTTAATTTGGAGTTCCTCTTCCATTGGATCTGTATATAGCTTTGAAACTGATTAAAGCCAGCTTTGACTTCTGCATTTACAAATTAATCACACGCACCTGCATTACAGCCACTGGCACAGCTATGCCCTAGAGCAACCCTGTTCTGTGAGACTATTAAAAAAAAAAAAAAGAGAATCAGCCCCCACCCCCAACACACTCACACCACCAAACACACAGACACACAATGGAGAGTGGGGTCATTTCAAATGTTCTTTTCTTTAAACGCATTTTATAATTTTTATTTTATTTTTATTTTTGGAGATAGAGTCTCACTATGTTGCCCTCGGTATAGTGGTAGAGTGCTGTGGGTGTCACAGCTCACAGCTCACAGCAACCTCCAACTCTTGGGCTTAAGTGATTCTCTTGCCTCAGCCTCCCAAGCAGCTTGAGACTACAGGTGCCTGCCACAATGCCCAGTTATTTTTTGGTTGTAGTTGTCATTGCTGTTTGGCAGGCCAGGGCTGGATTCAAACCTGCCAGCTAGGGTGTATGTGGCTGGTGCCTTAGCCACTGAGCTACAGGTGCTGAGCTGGCATCTTCTAATTTTCTTTCTCATGGCTTTCACAAGTCTGTGATAGCTTTGAAGTATGACAAAGAAATTATTTTAACAGATAAAAAGTATCTGGCTTAATATACACAGTTCTGTTAATGCTTAATTACAGTGATAACATAAGATTTTACTACCTTCAAATTATGAGAAACAATAATAAAATGTGGTTATCATGGCTGGTGATGAAAGAAAAAAAGTGATGCCATTTTTGTGCTCTTTCTGACCATCCTTCTGCACCCGCTTGCTTCCACACAGGGCCTTAGGGACACTAGTTCTTGGATAATCAAGGCTATCAATGGTGTCATTCACCCCTCTAGGGTAAAATTTGTCATGGCTCTCTGCTAGCAGAATGTTAACACCCTGTTACTGGCTACTTTCTATTTAGATTTAAGATTATAGTTCAAAGTTAAATTTCAGATGGCTACCTTCTCCCAATAGTTAAATAAGGGGATATCCTTATTAGAATGGACTCACCTCCAATCCCACAGATAACATTAAAAATCATTGACTTTATTATTTTTGCACTCCTTAAAATCTTTGGTAGGTTATAGGAATACAGGATTATTATAGAGAACATTAATTATTCTCATAAGTAGCTGTGGCAAAAATAGCAACAAATAGTAATATTTTTATAGGAAATTTGCCAATATTTATATATGTCTAATTTTTAAAACCATTTTTCTGTTATAAGCAACAGATACCTGTTTTTGCAACAGACATCTCATTCATCTATTTTCATATGTTTTCTTGATTGTTTCCATTAATTAAATTCTTAGCAGCTAAAATTACTGGTTAAAAGGTGTTAACATTTAACACAAACTGTCACATTGCCATTCTGAAAGTTGTACTAATTCACACTCTTACCAATAGTCCATAGGGTATAATTTTCTCTGCACACAGCAAAGTCTGCATATTATCAATGTCTTCAACTTTGAAAAACTGAGAGGTAAATAATCTATGTTGCTCTGTGGTTCACTTACCCAAAAGAAGAAAAACAGGCGAGAAAATCTTAGCATCATTGTGAGTTTGGGATGAAAAAGACTTTCTCTTTCTATTCTTTACATACCTATCTTCAAGTTTGATTGAATTAATATACTGCACTCTGATAACAAATACACTAAAATTATTTTCTTTGAAAATCTCTTTAACACTTTAACTTTGAAAAGGCAGTGTCACACAATGGTTAAGACTGTAAGTTGAGAACTCATTTGGACCTGAGTTCAAGTTCAAGCATAAGCACTTAAAACTCCGTTTTATCATCTGAAATATGAGAGTGATACTACCTGCCCTGTTAGGGTTAAAATGATCTTACAAATGTTGATGACTTACTGAAGTGTCAGCACATAATAAGTAGTTAATAAACTGTAGCAATGGTGAGATTCATGAAAAATATAGCGTCTCAGACTTAAGCATTTTCCAAAACAAAATTCCCCTGTCTGTGGACACAGACTTCTATTGCTCATGATGTCTTCTTCCAAAGATAATGAATGTAAGAAAGCAAAATTAATTTGTGTATGACAATTTGCTTTGTTATCAGATATGAGTTTATGACATAGAGTATTCCTTGGAGTCAGGTTAATTGCATTTGTGTAATAGAAGAGATTTAGCACTATAAATAGAAAACAAAGTTTTTTAGAAAATGTTTTGAAAGTAACTGGAATTAGACTATGTAAGCTATGATATTTTGCTTATTATCTTAAAGCTGAATGATAAATTAAATGTTTCAGAAGTTAATTATTGTAAAACAAATCTAAAATTCAAATCATTATGCTTCCAAAATGTAAAAAGGTACCTTAAAGAATCATTACTCTGTTAAAAGTTTATTTTAAAAAATATGTTATAGTTTGTCCTGTGGTATAGAATAGTTTTAAAAAGATGCTTCTCAATTTGACCAAGTTATTATTCTCACTGATGAAAATTTATAGCACCACAGAATTAAACAATAGTTTCAGAATCAAATTCAAAATAAACTCATCTAATTTAAGTAGTCCACAACTTTGTCCTTTCATCTATTAATTCAGTACCTATAAAGTCCTAAAATTTGGAGATAAGGAAGGCATTAAAAGTGAGAAAGTTTCGAGAACCACGTCTTAAAAAGAGGAGAAGCTTTAGTTCACCAACCAAATAGAGGTCACAGGTATTTTCAAGCAGAGGAAGTAACGGACATATTCAAACACAAGGGTCTAAATTTATGGAGCTGTCTGAAGACCTGTGGTTGTTGGGAAGCCTGATATAAAGATCACAAATCCTTGTCAGAAAGCTAATTAAGGATGGATTATGTTAAGAAGGTTGAATCTTGTTTACTTTCCTCATTTATGAAAGAATTAAGAAATTCTAAAAAATTTTCCCTGACCCTTAACACCTAGTCCAGGGGAAGGACACATTACAAATGATACAGGAAATCACCTCACTCATCAATTATCTGACTGCCTGCTTCATTTTCTATATAAACCACCCTCTAGTCATTCACTGTCCTAGGTACTTCCAACTTTCTGCTCCAGTTTTAGGAGAGGACTTTGCTATTTGCATAGTGTAGAAAACTGAATTAATTCATGAGGATCTAGCTCACGTTTTCCTCTTAAAGCATACAAACTCACTAAATATATATGTGTCCTATTTCCTTTTTTATTTTTCATTTTATGTTGAATGAATGACCTATTCACTTATGTAAAACCATCTTTCTACCAAAGTTTTCAATACTCAATAGAAAATCCCAATTTTTGAATGGGAATGCCCTTATGGCACACATTGTAGTTATCCACAGAATATGTAACTGCTCATTGCTTTATAGCTGGCTGTCTTGCCTAAATAGGGTCATATTATTTGTTAGACACCTAAAGGCCTATAATTTTGGGTACCTTGAATTATATTTTCTCATTTGTATATATTTGGCTTTGATTTCTTTATTAAATCCTTCCTCTGGGTATATAAATCCATTCAATTTTTCAATTAGAAAAAATAAACAAATAGACTTTTTGTTGAGTGATACAACATTAACTCTTCTGTGTCACAATCAAAATTCAAGAATCATTAGGCCTGTAGTTGCTCATCTACTAGCTTCAAATTAGTGTTGAGCATCTGGGGTGCTTGAAATACATTCCTGAAATACTTCACTGAGATGTTAGCTAACAAATGATGTGACCTAACCATGTATACTGTTAAATTAAAATATATATATATATCTTAACCCCGATTCTCACTATTTCCCTCCCACTACCCTTCTTAACTTATTCTAATTTCACTTCAGATTTCTGTTACTTACAAAAGTTGTTGACAAGGGCACCCAGAGGGTTTCATGGGAACAATTCTAATAAGCATCGCAGGCTTATTTCTACTCACATCCATCGATACATTTGATTGCTCCCTTCATCTTGAAACTTTCCTTCTCTCATTTATCACAGGGAAGTCTCTTGTTTTCCTCCTAGCATTCCTCCCTCCCCCTTGGCCATCTGCTTAGACTTACCGTATTCTACAGAGGCAGTAAGGGGGGGACTCTTGAGTACTGGTCTTTGGCTTTCCTCCTGACTTCTGCATTCTTCCCCTGTATAATCACATACGTGACGACAGCTCTGTTTATCATTTGTGTGCTGAACATCCCCAATATTTATATTTCAATCTCAACTTTATTTACCTTTTGTATTTAAAGGCTCTTCACCTTTGATTTTATACTTGGCACCCCTCCTGTATTCTTTGGCACCATCAGGTTTTATGCCTCATGGCATGCTGAATGTAGCGCACTCAAAAGCAGATTATCATTGTCTGACCCGGGGTTTTCTCCCTTCAAATTTTCTTATTTCTTAATTCCTTATTTTAGCAAATCCTAATTATATTTGTCCATTTCTGCAAACTAGACATCTAGGAGTCATGTTTGATGTCTCCTTCTCCTTGATTCCTCTCTTCTCTCCTATAATCAGTTAATGAATATCTTAAATTTTTTATGAGCAAATTAAGAATCTAATCCTAAATCATCCCTGAAGTCTTGTTACTTCTCTCCACCATTGCTACAATCCTCACACCCAAGCTGTTCATTTCTTTCCAGCTATCCCTCTATCTTCCACATATACCCTGACTGTTTTCTAAACATCTCAGGCTCCCCTCCCTCCATAAACCCTATTACTAGTTTCCTTTGAATTTAGAATAAAGAGCAGTCTTATGGTGTTTAAAGCCCCGAAAATTTTGTTACAATCTCTGATTGGTTCTCTGTGTTCCAATATACTGACTTTGTGTTTCCTAAATTTTCTGAGCCCCTTAAGGGATTTTGTGTATTTTTTTTCCCTTTGCTTGGGATTTTTTTTTTTTTTTTTTTTTTTTTTTTTTCCTAACCTGGCTTCCATCACTCCTTAGTTTTCAAATTAAAGTCTTCCTCTCTGACTTCCCAGTACATGCTCTCAAGTCATTTCAGCACATGCTGTCAGTGCGTGTTAGGTTTATAATTTCCTATTTGTTTGCTAATTGGCTGGATTATGGTCCTCTCAGCCCCTGTAAGAGGGTGACTTCGGTCCTTGTCTCTTCAGAACCTAGCCTGGTAGATGATCAGATCTCCATTAAGTGCACACCTGAAAGAATATTTAATCTGTTGGGATGAAATTTGTATCAGAGATAATAATGCAAGGTAGGAACATGATTAATTTTTGTTTGTATAAATTTCACACAGTGTGAACACAAAAAAGAGGGGGAATAGGAGAATGACTGGGAACATTCTAGAAGGAGAGAAATTAACCAGGTGGCTATTTTAATAGCCACAACTGTGGCTGGGCTAGAGAGGTTAACTAACTATACCAGTAACAGTTAGGTTGAAGAGGAGAAGGTTACACTGAGACATATTTACATTAAATCAGGGCTTTCTAGAAAAAAATGATCAGCATTATAAATTGTAATCAGCCACAGGGGAGAGGAAGCAGTTTTGCAGTGAATTCTTAGTTACGTGCTACAAAGGCTGAATTATTGTTATTTTATGTGGAAGCATCTAGAAAGGGAGGCAGATAAATCTGTGGCTTGATCAGACAAAGGTGGGAGTCACTGGTGTGAGCAGCAGATGAAGTTGTGGATGTGGCTGAGAACACACAGGGAGTTCTTGTGTTCGAACTTTGGGAACATCACACTTCAGAGAGAGAACGGAGGGATTTGAGCCCAACGAAATGAATAGGACATGTCTCCATGAAAGAAAAGAAGAAAAGAATTGAGAATAAAAAATAAGGGAAGTGTGAGCCATTCAAGAGGAAAATGGTGACTCAAGAGGCCTAAATAAGACATTGTTCATAACAACTAATGATTGTAATTTCTGTCCATAATGATCAAGTGTGTCTTATTTGGGGTTAGGCTGGTAGATATGAAATCAATTGAGTTGAAAAGACAGTGGGACAGAAAGCAGCAGAAGTTATAGTGCAAACTACTTAAATATTTGTTGTCCTTATAAAGGAGAAAGAGCAACCTGGTGGTAGTTAGATTGGAAAGCAAAGGAGGTGGGTGTTTTCTTGTGAAAGCTAATTAAACCAAAATGTTTTACTCTAATACAGCATTTATTATACGCCACACCAGTCACCAACGACTGTTCCAGGCCCTGTTGTGAAAGGGGAGGGGTTGCTGTCGTAGGTACTGTTGAGAATCAGTGAGGAGATGATGGCCACACACCCACAGGGCAGGCAGAATCAGTTGAGTTAAATAGAGTTGACTGAACATCAAGTGGAAAGTTAAAAATCCAGAAAGCTATGTAGGATTCTGCAACGTGATTAAACTGAAAGGACAAAGAAAGCAGTTACACCATAAAAATGCCTTCCCCATCCCCAAAGTAAGGACTCCGAAGTGAAGAACACTACCTATGTGGTCATATCTGGAGTAGAAAGAGCTATGAGTGGCTTATGTTTGTGTTCTGAGCTGATATGTGAAGAATGGCTAGTTTGGAAAGGAAGTATTAATACTCTAGTAATAAAAAAAATCACACAGGGTATGATTTTAAAGAAGGCATAAGTGTCTCTTAGCTCAGTTTTTTTTTTTTTTTTTTTTTTTTATTAAATGGGCAACAGTGGTTTCTCTTAAGATTGCAGAAAGGACTAAATAAGACAATTAATCTAAAACACTTAGCATGTCATACATGCCTAACACTAATGAAATCGTTCTAGTTCTTGATAGAGTCCTAAACTGGAAGGATGATAGTGAGGTGGGATCATAAATTTACCCCCTCTTTTGGAAACCAAAATGTTTTTTCATTTTCTATATTTATATATATTGTTTAATTATCATTAATAAAATTTACAATGACTCTTTTTCACTGAGCTGAAGTTCAAGGCAAAATATAACTTCAGAACCATAATCATCCCCTTGCCACGGGCTCCTTCTTCATCCTTTTCTCAATAACCGTAGCAAGACATTTCTTCTTGGTCTAAAATTTCCATTCCTAGTAACTGTGCAACTAGTAGTCCAAAGCAAATGAAGGGTGACTGCTTTTGATCTATATTTGATATATGTATATGTGTGTATATATCCATTCATCCGAGAATGAATTGGATGAAATTAAAGTGTCAGCTGGGAAAATAAAAAGTAAAAATAAAAGAAAGAATGAGTTGGAAAAGAAAAAATTAAATTCCTCCTGAAACTCTACATTCTTCTTAGTTAGAGTTTCTGTACTGGCTTTTTACATGAAGAGCTGGATCACAGTGGTGTAAGTTAGCCATGTCCTCACTCCCCTGTAAACGTAACTCCCCTGACCAATAACCACCCCTCATGGCTCATTACTCCATACGGAAAATGTGGCTAATTTACCTGGTTTTCAGTTAACACCCAACATTTTTGTTGTTATTGTTTTGGTTTTTTATTTTTACCATGACTCAGTTTACCTACTGCTGAGTATTAACAAATCTCCCTCCTCCCTTCTATTGCTGGCAAATAAAATACTCGAATTGCTCACCTTTAGGTAAAAGCAGTGTCCTTCTTATCTTTGATGCACATATCAAGGCATATTATAAAAATTGCTTCTGCAGAAATGGCACACATGAGCTCTTGGCATGCAGCCTGAATCCTAAATTGTTTGGAAGAAACAGAAATTGTGTGCTATGGAATCAAAGAGATTTTTGCCTTGGCATTCACAGTGTGCCTGTTTGCATGAACATGGATGACATTATTTACCATTCGTCATCTCAGCCATATTTAGGTATAATCAGTGAGAGAACCTCTGTGCTTATTTCTCATCTGGTAAGTGACAGTGCTTCAGAGGAAAAGGAAATCTGACAATGCAGCAAGACTTTTGATTTTAATTTTGCATTGTAACAGGAATTTTGCTGTTAATCTATCACTGAAATATGAAATAAAGCAGGTATTTGAAGATCAGTTACATTTGCATCTCTTCCACAAAAGCAATTTGTATGTATGTGCAACTGTTTGTATTTTCTAAGGTTCACGAAAGGAAGAATACTCTGTGATTTCTACAATGAAAAGTATAGAAGAAAGTTGAGGCACTTTACTGTAACATGACGGAGACACTAGTCAAGTTAAACCCATAGGTGATTCCCAGGACATTCTGAAGAGACATACTTGAGTCATTCACTGGGTTCTAAATACACTTGACAGAAATGCATCTGGGCATCTTCTCAGGGGAATCCTTCCCTCGTAAGTGCCTAGAAGATCTCTCTGGTGGAGTCAAGTACGTGACATTATTAGAAATCTTAGTTTTGACCTTCCTTCCCATGCATGCAGCATAAAACTCAGGTGACAAAGGAAACAGTGACCCTTTTCATGTCCATTTAGAACACGTAGTATACATGTGAGACTTTAAAAAGTTGGTAGCTGCTGCCATTCAGTAAAATGTGCAAATGAAGTGTAATAATGCCCAGTCCTTTGCCCACTTCATTTTGATTTGAATCTAAATGGAAGAGTTTTGGAATCAATCACTAAACAGACAAACTGTGCTGAATGTAGATACACTCATGAAAATATCCTCACATGGATCTGCTCAGTAGTGAGATACAACAGTCATGCTGGGGACAAAAGCCATAGCATTATATACACCCGCATATGACACTTTGAAATAACAAATACATTTTTAATGATGTAGTTGATAGAAATTTGAATGTTCACTCTTCCAATGGAGTGAGAGAAAAATAAACACGTTTTAGGAAAGGTATTTACTAATACAAGAAGTATTAATGAAAAATAACTAACTGCATTCAATTTCAAAGTAAACAATTTTAACTACAGTTTTTAACTACAGTTTTGGGGATTAAACCTAAAACCAAGTATAAATGTTCCATAATACTTTAAAATATAAGTGTTTAAAACAAAATAGATGTCCATTTGGGGAATTTTATAATAACAAAAACTTGAATACAAATCAATCATTTTTTTTAAGTTTGTCTCTTAAATTTTTATGGGTATATTATATGTATGCAAATTAATCATTAAAACATGATCTTAGTTTCCCATTGACAAGTTATTTCTTTGTATTTTCAGATGCCATTTTTATAAGTTGCTGGTGTTGCTAGTAAGTGCGTGCAGCTTGCCATTGATTCCTCTCATGCAAACACTCGCATGGATACCTGTGAAGTCCCATAGGAACAATAGACTCGCCCCTGGCACCTTGGCAGATGGTGCTTCTGTTGCTGGCAGGTGATGAAGCTGGGGAAAGGCACTTGTCATCTCAAATTCTAGAGATCAACACTTTCGACTTACATAGAAATGAAAATATGCCGCTCATAAACCCCTAAAGTGGAAGAGACTGCAGCTGGAAAACATTCTAAGCCACGCCTTGGTGCTGCTTCCCCGTCCGAAGGCAATGAAGAGGTCGCCTTTGTTTAATAAGCAACTGAACCTTTCTTCTCATGCCTCTCATAGTTCTTGACATTCACCGTAACAGTAGACTTTTAATCAACATTTCCTTTTAAACTGAGGAATGTTAGCTGAGTATCTCAAGAGGGCTGATTTCCTTCACTTTCAAGTTCATTTTGACCCCAAATGCATTAACCTGGGCTGCCCACATTTCTTCCTGTGCTGTCACATAAGATATACTCCACATAAAATAAGGGACATCGACCTTGAAAGAGGAAAAAAAAAAAATGGAGAAAAAACCACATTTAGCAACCCAGACTAGAATCTAGGTTCTATCAAAGTGATTTCTTATTCCATTTTACTGAAGCAGTGCCAAGCTCTATCACTGCGGAGTCCATGTCTTCCCACTGGGGTGACCCACCTGAATTGGTAAGTTGCTTAGTTAAAGCATACATGTGCTGTTCATGTTGTCACTGTGATTTAAAGCAAGAGGGTTGTGCAGGTGAAATATAGCTGAAGCAGGGAGAGGTGGGGACTGGAACCACTAGGCCATGCATAACTACTCGGCCTGCTTCTTGCTAGTCCCCCCCAAACTCTTTTTCATGGGTGGCATGCAGATGACCTCCAGCTGGAAGGACAGTGCTTGGTTTGGATACACATTGTTTGTAGCCACCAAAGCTCATGCTGAGATTTGATTTCCGGTGTGGGAGGTGAGGAGACTCAGTGGGAGGTATTGGGGTTGTGAGGATAGATCCCTCCGTCCTATGCTCCTACGTAGTGAATTCCCACTCTCACAAGACTGGACTGATTCTCACGGGAACTGATCAGCTCCCAGGACAGTGGGTGTTGGAAAGCATCTATGTGCCTCCGGAACCCCTCTTCACATGGGCCACTTCCCCTGTGACCTCCACTGTGAAGGGATATAGCACAATACAAGGTCCTGGCCTTGAACTTCTCAGCCTGAATACCTGTGAGATAAAGAAATCTCCTTTCTTTTTACATTACCCAGTGTTAGGTATTCTTTTAAAGTAACACAAAATAAGCTAAAAAAGGAGGGGACTTAGTGTTGAAGGTCCTGACTTTATATCATCCTCTATTCATCCAAGCCAGCATCAGAAATGAAATGAAAACAGATCTGATCACTGAAGCTAAATGAGACAAACTGTCGCCTACCTACACCATTACTATGCCACGTAATCTCTAAAACTTCCATAAAAGTCTCTGCCTATTAGCATTTTAAAGGGGCTTGTGGCCGTCATGCTCTGATTTCATTACCCTCAGTTAAAACTCTCTCAGAAGCAAGATTGGCAAGCATTTATTTATATATTTTCCTTAGAGGCAGCATGGGAGGCATGGATTTTGTAAAGCAGGCAGGGTGCTGTTCTGCACTTCTTGGAGAGGCAATACTGTTTTGGAATAATTCTCCTAATGTGAAGCCAGCCCCGTTAAAACATAAACCATAATTGTGGAAAGCAATTTGCTCAGTAGCAGAGAACTAACAGGGTTTCTTATTGTGATTCCATAACGAGGGAGCACGGAGCTGCCATGCTGAAAGAGCTCCCCAAACTCTTTTAATTTTGTTGAAATGTAATTTTCTTCCATGAAACCAATGTGAAAAGTTGAAATCATTTCTATTACACTATGAAGCAAGATGTATATACATTTCCTGTAAATTAACATTTTCTAACTTCAGTGAATTTAAACACTCTTTCATGTGTACATTTCAAAATGTGAATTAATAAAAACTTGGAACTATGACACTGCTGATAGTGAAAGAAAATTCACAGCCAGATCAAAAGTTGATGTACTTAAAGTTCTAATCCGTTTTGTCATACTTTATGGAGCTGCTCCCCTCTCACTAACAATTGATTGTGGTTCGATAAAGATTACATACCAGCATGAAAAGTTAATAAATATTAATAATAAATATTTTTAAGCAATCAATAACATTATTAATAGAATCCTTACCATATACTGTGGTTGAGATCAATAATAGTTTATAAATATATCAGATGATGAGACACTAAATATTATACGTATCTAAAGTATGCTACTAAATTCAAAATCAATAGGAACAATCAGGAGATCTATTATTTTATTACTTATACCTATACAAGTAGATATTCCATTGGCACAATTATATTTCTTTTATTAGACATAACTTTTATCAAGTAAATGATAGAAGCTATAAATTATTCTAATAAGTTTATAAAAACATATTTATTTTTAAAAAATTTATAGCTAGCTCATTTCTTTGTATAACATTATCTACTCGGGAAAGAAAAAGAATGGAAAAGGAATAGAGTTGTCTTTTCTGTTTGGAAGTGCCCAGTTGTGAAATAAGCAATGACTTGTGATCTGCACTGCACCCAGGGAAGAGCCAATTCCTCCAGAGCAGAGGTGTAAAACCTCCCCTACCTGCCACCAGGCTCTGCGTGCTGGGTCTCGGCGCCAGCTCCAGGCTGCTTTTCTAAGGCTTGCTGACTAACTTCACAGCTGGTGAGTGGACATTTTCCATCATTTCACCTTTTGGCAACAGACGCCTCTCACTCAGGCACAGATGCTGAGTATCCACCCATCCCTAACATTAGCCTTGTGTTCTGGACTAATTGGGCCAACAGAGTTGCAATTAAGAGTTGAATAATTAGATAACAGACATGATTACTTTTGTAATTAATCCTCACAGTGAGTCATCATGATCTGTCTGGGGTGATGACCACTGGACATAATTAATTCAGAGAGATTGAGAATTAAAAGCAAAACATTTACCCCAAATTATCATTCACTTCTTTCCAAGAGTGACTATATATATTTAAACACGGCACTATGTATGGAAATATAATCTTCATTTCTCAAGTAGAATTTGTAGTTATCAGTTAAGTGGAGATACATGCTCATTTCAATTCATTCACTCACATATGTATATATATGTAATACGTATATAATTCCACTTTGGCTGCTGCATTATTTTGGAAATGTGACCTACATTTAAAAAACAGTGCTTACTTTATTTTTTTTCAACAAAGTTACTACATAATAAAAATACACGCTTGCAAACAAATTGAAGGTGACCTCTTTTCTCTCTCTTGTCTGCAAAAAGTGACACACGTTAGAATTTCTTATGATTTGGCTGTGAGTTCCATGTCTTTTGTCTACTCCCTCCACCATACTGTCCACACCTGTGACTCTGACGGTGCCACCTGATAGAACTCAGGTGCCAAAATTCACCTAAAACCTACAATTCACAGCACAGACCTTTCCGCCCGTCCACGTTGATTGGTCTCCTCCTCAGTGAAAGGCTCTACCTGCTCTGTAAATCACTGCTCACACCCAGGGAGCTGCACCACGTGTTTCTCTCCATCCACCATGCAATTGTGATATCTTCCACAAGTCAGGCAGCTGTTTTCTCCCCCACCACGGCCCCATTGCAAACTTCCTTCTTCAAAATGGCCATAGCTCTCACTCCCATGACTCCATCTCTGCCTTTTAGCCATTCTGGCTTCTCGCCATCCTTCAAGCGTGCCAGCATCCCCTTGCCCTGTGAACTCTCCCATGACCTTGGAACATCTTCCTTCCCTCTTCAGCTAGTCAACTGCACTTCCTCCTCCGTCTGCTCCTCTGCTCTCCCATGGAGGACTCTAAACCACAGCAGGACCTCCTTCAGATGCTCTCAGAGCACCACTCACATTTCTTTCACAGAACTTTCTTCACCGTGTACCTATATGCCTTTTTTTGTTAATTATTTTTGCCTATAGTTACACCAGCTCTGACCTGATTCCTGACACACAGGAGGCACTGAACTGTCAAATAAATGAATGGTAAGATGGTATTCTATGTAGTATTTAAAGTGGGTCAAACTGTGTAATCCGTGAGCAAGGATGAGGGAGGTCTCAGAAACCATTACTTAATGTTTATTTACAATTTGTCCATGGATACTGATAGTCTTTAAAGAACAGACCTTTTCAGATATGCTTTCATGTATTACAAAATCAGTATCCAATGAATTCATATGCTACAGACACAGCACAGGTCACTGAGGACAAAAACATACTCAAAATGTATTCGGGGTCTGTACGGAGTTTATTATCTTGCAGGTAACACAAATCTGTAAAGACAAAATTAGGAAACTCTGGCAAAAATAGTTAACAAATTAGCCTGCTGGCTGAAGATCAGGGGAGCTTCCCTTTGAAAGTGATACAGTATTGAGTTTTGAAGAGAGAGTAAGAATTAGCCAGAAAAGTTATGTAGGAGTGGAAGGAGAAGGAAGAGACGGGCAGACACATTTTCGGCCTATGAATAGCATGGAGGAAAATCACCTCGGAGCCCAGAAACCATTAGGGATTTGTGTGAGCATGTATGTGTGTGACTCATGCTTATGTGTGAGGCTACGAATTAGTTACGATGACTAGAGAGAAAGAAATGAAGAGAGATCGGGGACTGGAAGAAGCTGGGGGTGTCAGAGCAGGCCTCATATCTCACATATACTGGAGTTCATTTTGTAGAGAAGGCTAAGTCCAGGCAAGAACTGAACTTTTCTTGCCTGCATAGGCGAGAGTGAGGTCCTGCAGTTATAAGGAAAAACAGCCGGTATGCAGATGAAGTTACATAGTGAAAAAATTAGGAGGCAAAACTGAGAATTACGAAGTGTTGGAAAAAATATTCTGGTGTAGTAAGAATTCAGGTTTCCAACATGCATGCTGGGGGAAATTGCAGATCTAACACATGTATTTTACCTTCTCTGACTCAAGAATTCCTGCCCTACATATAAGTCTTTTTGTTTATTTTTGTTTGCTTGTTTTTAAATGCTAAACACTCTTACCAATTTGTATGAATATAAAGTTTAATGTGAACTAAATATGCTATAACATCCCAAATTCAGAGTAAGGTTTCTAGGAGAAAATATGTTTGCATTTCTAACCAAGAGCTATAAGAAGTGTAATAGGGTCACTTGGTGGAAACTAGATTCCAAGGCAGTGTCCTTTGAGGCTGTAAATGTTAGATGATGGGAAGACTCCCATTTCCTTTCTGCTTTCAACAACATATATTTATTATTCCTTCTGCTTGATGCTCAGTTTCCTAGGCATTGAAGGTGACAGGTGGATTCACAAGTTACATTTGGGATAGATTTTTCACTTTGTGCTGAATGTCAGTCTGTTTTTTGTTTGTTTTTTAATGTATAAGAATAAGAAACTAATTGTTGTGTTAGCCATTAGAGCTTTTTTTTATTTTTCAGGCTATTCTCTTCTTGAATTTTTTTCTTTGTTATGTGTACAAATTTGCAGCCAGATTTGTTTGGCACATTCTGGGAAGATTCATGTTTGTACAATGGTTCCTGCAGTTTTTTGTTTTTTTTTTAAGAAACAAAGACCCTTGAGGATTACTAAGAGGTCAGAGGACCCCCCCCTGTGCCCTTTAGCTGCAGACAAGAATGAACTAAGAACTTTGTTTGGCTCTGTACAACTTACTGGATGAAACTAATGAGAATTTACACAAGGTGTTAAGACTCTCTAATACAAATTGAGTTTATGTGGGATCACTGTCCTTGTATTTTTCTCTTAGGTATAGCTTAGAGGGTAGAAAAGAGGAAGAAATTTTATAATTGAAATAAGTGGAGATTCTCAAAATCAGTATCTATAATAGTTAGAACCTGAAAATGAATTGTGATTTCCATAACCAAAGCCTATGATAGTTTTGGGCTTTTGTCTATGACACTAGAGAAGCATCCTGACTTCTGTGCCAGAAGACCTACTTAAATGCAGTCCAGTGAGAAAAAAACACTAGTCCCTTTATCAAAGGTAATTGGCGGTTCCCATAGATGAAGCAGTCAAGTACCAGAGGCCTGTGAGCTTGAGCGATGTCACGTTGCCTAGCACCAGATGGTGCCTTCTGTGTCCCACATGCTTACTATTATTTCTTTATTTATTAAAAAAAATCTGTTTGGTCTTCTGTGCTGTATGGCCTTCAGGAAAAGGTCAGGCTCAAGCTGTAAGTAAAAGCAATAAAAAGAAAGAGAGTATCATTTCCCTGTAGCTATAATTGCATGACAGCTTTGCCCAGAGGAGTTGAGATCTCCCAAGAGCCATCAGCAGCCAGGGTCTTGCCTGGCAGGTGGCAGGAGGTCAGAGAGGGAAACCTAAGAATCTTGTTTCCAGTAGCTCATAAGTGAGCACCTTGGGAGCTTCAGAAACCTCCAGGGAAGATTGCGGTGACTCCAGGGCAGCAAGCAAGACAGGGGTCTTGAGCCATCATAAAGGTGGTATTGGATGAATAATAAGTTCCAATTTCATGATCTTGGGCCTAGACATTTGGGCTGCCCTCAGTAAATGTTAGTTTTGTGTCCTCTGTGTAGACAGGGGCTTTCTTATCTTAAAATTGTTAGAGACCTTTAAGGAGAAGATTGTAGCTGGAATCAGGCACAAGGAAAAAGCCAGTGAAATATGGGGACCGGGCCATCCAGCTGATAAAATAATGATAACATGCGTCACCATTGTGTGCCTGCTATAAGCTGGACACTTTGTTAAGCACATTTATTATGGTATCTCATTATATGGCAACCTGTAAGTTTATTGTCTGTATCATACCATACGAGAAAAGAAAACCCAGCTATTGAAATAGCAAGTTGCCCAAAGCTACACAGGTAGTAAGTGGAAGAGTCACATAGAAGTTTCCATGTGTTGAGCTGCAAAAGCCATTTTTTTAACCATTAAATCATTCTGCTTTTCACATTTAATTCATAGTTTCGAACATGCTACCTGGTGACCCTAGTAAGGTTGGGAATATATGTGAAACTTAGTAAATGTAGAATGTAAATGTCTTAGCACAATAACTAAAAAAACGCCAGGAAGGCTATGTCAACCAGTGTGATGAAAATGTGTCAAACGGTCTATGAAGCTAGTGTATGAGGCCCCCTGATCATATCAATGTATACAGCTATGATTTAATAAAAAAAAAGAAAGAAAAAACAAAACAATTATCATTTTTTTCTTTGAGAAATTGTTACTTATCAGGCTTTATGATGGATGTTTCTCATACTTTATTTCATTTAATTTGTAAAGTAGCCAACAAGGATATATATAAAAATGTATATTTTAAACCTTTTAAACACAAAGAACCAAAGAACTCTCTGACTCTCCTCAATTTATTTCATATGACTATTTCTCTTCTTCTATAACCCTCTGCAAAATAGAGCATGTTTACCAATGCCTTCCCCTGATTTAGTTGAGTTTAGCTCAACATGAGCGAACAAAGCCTGGGGTAAAATGCTCCTTCTTTTTTTCCTGTTTGATATCTCAAACACACACACAGACACACACATACACACAATCACATTTTGTAGGTTTTAACCTATTAATGATAATAAAAAGGACATATATAGGCATGTTAATCACATAATTTAACCCTAGATGTTTAGGCAGATTTAAATAATAAAAGTAAGAACAATCTACATTTTATGGTAGTCCTAGTGGAAAGAGTGTACGTCTGGATGGATTATAGTTTTTTCTGTGTGTGTGTGCGTGTATACTTCGCTCATTTTTGATAAATAAGTAGAATTTTCCTCTCCTACCATATGGTACACTCCATTCCTGGTAACATCTTATATGTAACCTGCATACGTAGAAACCGCCTACGCTGCATTGACCTCAAATTGGTGGAAGATTTTACACAGCTTTCAAAATTCCCTCACTTGCACTTATTAAAAAAAAGAGGATATCTGCAAAGGGAATAGAGAAATTTACTCAATGTGCAAATTAGGCTTCAAACACTTCTGAAGTGTCCTCAGGCACCTGGAGGGCTCTCCTGACCCCTTCCTTCCGCTGCCTCTTCTCTCTCACCTGCAGTTTCAAGTTTGGGACACGAGCTGGCTCCTGCTTGGGTCTCTTCCCTCTTTAATTATGTTATGCCGTAGACCTGGCTCCCTTTTCCTAACACTTGAGGTACAGAGTGGGTCAGTCCAAATTTCTCAGTCCCCAGCCAATCAGATAAAAGCAGATCATGATAAAATGTTGTAAGACATTTTAGTAAGTAATTTACTAGTAATTAGTAAGAAAGGACCCGTTGCATATTTCTAACACAAGGACCTTCAACACTCCAATTTAAAGCATGAAAATAATATTAAGATTTTGTCAGAGAGCATCAGGGAGATGCTTTTGAAAAGAAGCAGCTTTCAGCAGCATTACTTCTGTTTAGGCAATTCTTCTGTTTTATTGTAAATTAGATTGTATTGCTTTTTATGATGATCATGAAAATTGTGTATGGGTAGAGGCCTTATTGCATTTTCATCCACTAAAACTATGATGCGATTATCACTTAAAAAAAAAAAAATCTGTACAGTAATATGTTTGGTGCAAATTTTTTAACTTCTGGCTCAGTCTACCCCAAGATGATACCTTCATATGTGAAAGCATTACTTTTAAAAATTATAAAGTTTCTCTACAAGTATGAATTTTTTTTATTTATAAATTTTATACTTCTTGCAGAAAATTCTTACATGCTTCTTAATTTATCTTATATATCTGCTTGGGCTCAAGTGACCCTCTTGCTTCAGCTTCTCCAGCAGCTGGGACCGTAGGCACCCACTACCATGCCCAGCTAGTTTTTCTATTTCCAGTAGAGATGGAGTCTCACCCTTGCTCAGGCTGGTCTTCAACTCCTAAGCTCAGGCGATCCTCATGCCTCAGCCTCCCAGAGTGCTGAGATTACAGGCACAAACCACCTGCACAGCAAGTCTTGTCAGATTCAAATGAGTAACTCCAGGACCTATGGACATTCTACTTTCTATTTCTACATCACTTCCAACAATTCTGCTCTATTCAGTAAGTGATTTATTCACAAAACTCAAGGCTGATTTTTGAAGACATCTTTATATTCATTGGTATTGGTTTTAGGTGAAAAAAATTGCAGTTAATTCTGCAATTTCCACTTAGAGTGCAAATCTATGAAGCATTTCTACAAGTGTGACACTAGCGGAGTCACTCTCCTTACCAATCTGTGAGATCAAGGTTTCTTTTTTACCAACCCTGGCAAGTTTTAATGGTTTGTAAAGCAAGCAGATTGGACAATAGGCCCTACTTTTTGTCTTTAGTATAGGCTCATGGAAAGAAAATAAATGGTCTTTCAGTAAACATGAACAGCAAATTGTAAACATGGGACATTGAAGAGGTCCACGGACTGAGATTCTGACTGCAGAAAGGCAGCAGTGCACCTGGCTCCATACCTGGGAGCAGAGGGTTCTGCTCTGTTTAAAAGAAAGAAAAACTGATGCTGATTTCTCCGTACATGACGTGAATCAGTTTGGGAATCAAAATATGTTAAGTATCCTGCTTCTGTTCAGACTCAAATAGCCAAACTTCCTCTTCTTTTTTTTCTTTCAATTTTTGGCTGGGGCTGGGTTTGAACCCACCACCTCTGGTATATGGTGCTAGCGCCCTACTCTCCGCTTTTTTTTTTTTTTTTTTTTTTTTTTTTTTTTTGTTTTTTTGGACGGGGGGGGTTTTTAACCCCCCCCAAGGGCTATTTGGGGGTCGCCCCATACCCATTAAGAACAACGGGCCCCAAAAAAAACCAAAAATTATATATAAAATATTAAAAA